>JAREIK010018388.1:0-13587 GCA_029783825.1 Sapria himalayana | reverse complement strand
TCCATTAAGATAGAGGAACCGTACATAGAGTCTAGGTAGCCTCTTCTCTGATAGTTCATTCCATCTATGCTAAGTTTACTAGTTCCTGTATTCAACGTAAAGTAACCTTTCATCTCTTACTAAGGAATGAGATTAGCTTGATTACGCACCTGATTGACTCATGAAAGCCCGATGAACGATCTTCTTATTTTAGGATGCAACTCAACTCGGATTCCTCCTTTACGGCTTGAAGCCGGATAGCTTGAACTTAAGGCTCTCGGAATTCCCTTTCAAGCTTTCTCGAGTCACCCCTAACGTAACGGCTAGGAACTTGGCTACTTCGATCAATTCCATCCTTCTTGTGAGAGTTTCAGATTAAGGGATGCGAGTCATCAGTTCTTTCCTCCTAGTCTAGGCTTTAGGCCTGATAGTTCATTCTCGGGATCACTGACTTGGCTTACTTCTTACTGAATGCCGTACTTAGAGTTATCCCACTCGGGGTGAGCTCTTAGCGATTAGTCAGTCCGGGTCAGCTAGTCTTTCAGATCGGTCCTTCAAATGCCCTATCATCGTATCCTCGGGGAATTCTTGTAAGGACTGTAGCCTTCAGCGCGTCCATACATATAATTACAATTTATCTTATTGTGATTTGGAAGTAATCTCCCTTGGTTTTGGAGGAGCAATCACTACTCCATTACATAGACCGAGTTGCATCCTTTTGATGTACCTACCCCTTCTGATTTGTGTGGAAAGCCATTCGATCACTTGTTGATTTTCGCTGCCTAAAAGAACTTGATCAACCTCGCTCTGGCGGCTTACCAGCAAGGGCGGAGTCCTATAGATGATACCATTGTTCCTACCAGAATGATTCCCAAAACTCGTGCTCCTCAGATTGGTGTTGAAAGAGTCCGAACTCACGATCATATCGAGGAGGAGTGTAGCCCCCGTTTCAGTACTCTTTACTCGAATTGTATCGAAATGAAAGAAGAGTGGAGTGGGCTGTGGTCAATTACGCCGAGAGACATAGTCCAAGTCCTGTGTGGCTGGAGAACAGATCATGGTCTGTACGTTCCCAACTTCGAGAGTCAAGATGCTCCTTAGGAACCTTTTCTTTCATTAACCCCCCTTACCCACTACTTAGAATAGTGATATTTTTATATATAGTTGGTAACGGGATTCTAGATTTATAAGAAAGTAAGATGAAGATCTGTTTGGATGATAAATGTAGGCCATAATGGTTCCTAGGACTTTCGATATGCAAGTGTTATTGGCCCGGAAACGGTAAAGCGCTATTCACCTGATAATGGTGGTAAACTGGTAAGGATGGATGCATTTTCTTCCATTGAGCAAGGAAAGATGGTAGTTGACGAATCAACAATGCGATCGCGGGATAACCATGAGATTGATGTAAGTAATGGAATTGGCTTTTGTTTTGGCTATCAAGCTATAGGTCAAAGGCTTGGTGGTGGAATCGGTCCTTCGTCCATGTGTTCCAGTCCGAGTAGTTCCAGTCTGGCTTGAGCCTTTCTATTGGAATTTCGTTTAGCCTTCCGCTTTCCAGCCCTAATGGGCCTTACTTACCTTAACGACTGAACTTACTCTCCCCAGCTACATCCCCCCTTTAGTAGCGAGGAGAAAAGAGAAATAGGTATTGTATTCTGTCCGGCTCCATGAAAAGCTCTATGTAGTGCGCCTAAGAGGAATGGTGGACAAGACTGATCCTTGATTTTAGCTAGTTTCGTTTTCTACTCATCTGTGATTCACCTTTTGTAGGCTGTGGTAGCGCTGGACTGAGAAAGTCCCTCATATCGATCTCTATCTTCCATCTATCTATGCAATTCTATAGTCATGGATTTGATCTGCAGCTGCGGATAGATCCATCTCTCTTATCCTTATCCTTGGTTGGTAGCGAAGCATTGTGATGACATTCCGGGCTTGGAGGTTGGATTCTTGCATATTGATTGAGTAAAGCTCGTGAAAGCCATCGCTATGATTTTATCGACTACGTTCATCATGCCTTGGTGATGACATGCAGATGCGAGAGAGATTGAGATGAGCGATGGACCAAATATGATATCTCGTCTCCAGTAGCCCTCTCTCCTGCCAGCTTCATATCGAAGAAATCACATCTTCTAGTACGCTAGTTGGTTGTCTCTTTAGGGACTATCCCTGCATCCTCTCTTTTTTTATTTCTACCTGGTCACATACTACGTGGATTGCTTATTCTGCCTGCCGTTCTCACCTACCACGGAGGGCGGTAATTCTTCTCTTGATCCGGGCAAAGTCCATAGGGGCGGTGGCATGGAAGGTCATACTCTACGTTTTTGGAATGGAAGTCCGAATGTTCCGAATCTGTTCAAATATCGCGACTTTGTGAAGTCTCAATTTTTTGTGGTGTAAGTTTAGCCTGGAAGAGCTCTATCTGGCTGTCTGAGCGAACTATTTAGCAGTACTCAAAAAAGAAGAAAGCATGGTTTTTCGGGTCTTTCTATGTATGGAGCTGGCTTTCGGGTAGAAGGAAGACTCCCAGTAGGTTTTCATTTCTTTGTTCTTGCAACCTTGGTAATACAATTTGGTACGCTTCACTAAACGAGTATGTGATTCTATTGTATACGAATAGTCACATATCATAGTTTGAGACTTCGCCAATAGCTTAGCCACAGGAAGATTCCCAACCATTGATCGAACTTCGCGCTACAGCTTGGGGAAAGACTGTGATTTGAGCCCAACTGCGATACCATAGTAAGTCGACCCTGCTAGGTCGATGAAATGGAAAGAAAGCGGAGCTTACTCCAACACAAGATCTTAAGACTTTGCCCAGACATTGAAATCTTTCATAGGTATGGTGTCATATCTATCTGAACAATCAAATCGGGTCTTGCTTGTCAAAGACAACGAGTTGAGCAACAACACTGCGCGATGTCTTCGGCCGTAGATCATCGAGCTCTGGGCGAGTTTCTTTTGGAAGAGCAAAATCATTCATTTCCTTTGACAAGTGAAATGCATTGACTGCTTGTCGTTCCCGTAGGTTACTTAAGGGAGGCATCACAGACACGTTGACTCTCAACTTTGAAAGATCAAAGCCATTGCCCTTCGAATGACTGGCCTATTCGTTCGGGCCGGCTCCTAGATCTTTCCTTCCCTTCGTTCGTGGAACTCAGCGAGGCATACAGATTGTTGAAAAGCTTTCTAATCCTAGGAATCCCTGAACAAAGGAGCCCCACGGATGACTAGGAATTGATTGATCTTCTTAACAGGAAATACTTCTCTACCGCCTTCGATTTTCACTTCGACTGATTCTGCCTAATCCATAGAAGAGTGCGCCTAAGAGGAGCCCGACAGACTGCTGCCCTAATCTCGAGCCCCGTCATCAATAGGCCCGTATCCCCGCTTTGAATCAAGATAACTAGACTCGTGCTCGCTTTGAGTAGACCACAGGAAGACTGAACTAAAGATGAACGAATGCGTGCTCGCTGTCGTTGGGTTCTACCCGGAGACGAAAGCCCACTTTTTGTCTTGTCCTGTAGTGGTCTAGCCTGTTCCGCCCCTGCAGATAGATACTTATAAGATTCGTCTTCCGTGGAGCACTTCCTAAAGCCAAACTTGTCACACTCGCTTCGGTGGGCTCACCACTGTAGCTCGAACTTTAAGACACTGTAACAGCAGTCGGCACTAATGCCAGGTGCAAGAAAGACTCCCTTTCCAAGCATCCTTGTCGTCATCTCTTGTCTGAATCGAAGGCACAGGCCTTTCAAGCGGAGGAGAGTCTATTAGAGGCGCCAATCCGTTCTAGGAAGAGGCCCCGGTTCAGTGGAGCGGTCGGTGAAAGTCAGCAAGCAAAGGAGAAGACAATTTCATCGTTCCTCACCTCAAAACGAAAGTGGAACGATCGCTTACAAAGAAATTGATTTTCTCACGATCGCGATCGATCTCATCAAATGCGTTTTCAGCAATCAAAATGCCAATCTAGCTTGTGTTTGCAGGCTGTCGGTGTCTGTCTAGGTATCCCCTTCCCTTTGGTGGTGTAGTGAGTCCAGCGGGCCGGGGCTTATTATTTAGAATGTTTGTTCCTTTGTCTGTTTGTAAGGACTAGTGTGAGTCTATTATTCCCTTTGGGTTCTCTAGACTGTATTTAGTCCTTTTTCCAGTTCCTGTCTTTCTTGTTGGTTGAAAAAGAGGTCTAAAAGGCGGTTTTAGTGCTTAGAGAGAGTCATTTTCTGCTTACCTTGCCCTTGCCCTTGCCCACCCCCGTTGCTTGGTCGCTCTCCCGCTACCGGGAACCCCTTACTGCGATTGTGGGCCATAGCTCGCGAGGTACGGAGGTCGACTCCCAAAAGCAAGCCCCAGTCACGCAAGACAACGAGAGACTTCCGGGCGTGGGTCGAGGGCGACAATAAAGAATGCTTCTACCAATGACTACGAGGATAAGCATAGCTTCCCTACTTACTATTTGATTGACCAACCCCCGGTCTAATGGATAATGGATCCAGATATGCACTATATCTACTGGTCCGAGGTATGCTTTTTTTAGCTGCTTCAAGCTCTCGACCTGGTTAAGATGCAGCCCTTGCTTTTGTCACTATCCAATCTACACCTGACTTGTTGAACCAAGCTAAGGTCACTAGTGAATCTACGTATCCAAGGGACGAGGAATTCTTCGTTGGTGGTAAGTTAGCCGTGAATGGACTCTCACTCTAATGGCTGAGCTAGGTTAGCGAGACTATCTAACTAAAGGTCTTTATTCCTTACTAAAGGCGGGCATCGTACTCTCCAGACCTACCCACTCACTAATGGACTTCAAGGGAAGGTCCACCAATGATTGATAGGCCCCATTTGTGGTAGCCCTAATATCCTTGGTTGGACACCCTACCGTGGCTAAACACATCCCTTCTCTTAGGGCTTAGCTAGGAATCTAATGGAACAAGATCTCGACACCCGATGTGAGATCCATGGCTGAATGCTTGCTTAAAGCACCCAACTCATCATTGGGGAACTCGTAGGTTCTATTCTTCTCTCGGTTAGAGCCTGGTACAAATTCTTCCTGAGAAACAATGGGGGCGGTTCATTCCTCTTCCGACCAGATAATAATTCGACCTATTTCCAGAAGTCTCTGTTTTTCAAAGGCTGTTGCCGCTAAGCCGGAGGCTGGGCTAGGGGGTAGATAGTCCGATCATCCAAATAATGCCACCTGAGACACTAAGCGATCCCACCGCCGGTGAACTAAAACGACACTGGGGCTGATCCTTTCCTGCTAAGAGATGGGAGACCTAGCGAGCAATCAAGAAAGTATATTTATTAGTAGAGTTTCGGTTCGACAAGGACCGCTCAAGCAGAAACGGGAGGAGTTTCGACCCAATACACGATTAGCAAGTTGACCTTAAGTACTGGCGCCAGCCAAGGGGGGAGGAAGGCCCGGCCCGGCGAGAGCTTGAAAGCAGCTTTCGTTCTTTCTACTTGACTTGAGCCTTCCTGAAAGCCTTTTCCATCTCTATTTTTCATAATAGACCGAGGCTAAGCCAAGAGCTATATCTGTATAGCAAAAATTCCCCTAGACATTCCCCCTTAATAAGGGCATCTCATACCACACATGCTCCAACTGAAAGAAAGGCCAATGCCGCTACGGCTGCTGTGGGACCCAATCATAGTGCTACTACTACTACTGTGATATAAGCGCTTAAACCTCCCCCACTCTTCCTCTCCTGGATCCAATGAGCTAGCATCAACCTGAGTTGCTTCTGCTGGTCTATCATCCGCTTCCCTGGCTGCATGCCTTATCTCTCTCTCGCTCTCCATTCAACTACCAGACAAGCAAGGACACTCGGAGGAAGGAAATTATTCCCTTCTTCTCCCTATGGTCGAGCCAGCCTAACTTCGGTATGAAAAAAGGAGTTCCGCCAATGTGCGGATTGGAAGTGTTAAGCATATAGCTAGCGCACTTGTCTTGTAGTCGGCAATCCACCTAAGAGCTGGAACCTACTTAGGAACGTTGGGCTTTTGAATGGCTACCGCCTAATGTGCCATTTGACCTCAGTCCTTTTTTACAAAAGGCATTTTCCTTTAATTAATAAATCAGTTAACCCCCGAGTCTTGTCTTTTCTATTCCCACCTAGGTCCTGAGTTGCTTGGCCGGGATAGAAGACACAGAGTAGTTGCTTCCATCTGCCTATCGGATGTGGGCACTATAAGCGCAGGAGAGCGTGAGAGAGCGTAAGCGGGCGATTTCGATTGGAATATTATTAGTAGCAGTCGAGTCGTTTTCTTTCCTTGTCCGATCATAGGCGTATGCGATCTCTTTCATCTCTATCTGTTTACGCTTTCTGTATAGTATTTTATAGACTTGCGTTCAGTATCAGTATTTTCTTGGATTGACATCTTCCTTTAAGGAGAATCTTGAGTTGAAGGTACGTGTAATACCATAACTCAAGGCTTTTAATAGGTCTTTTATGGTCTGTCATTCTTTACTTTCTCTATTCTTGCGGGTCAAACCTTCTCACATCTCTTTGCTTACTCGGGCATTCAGCCTGGGGGCTTTCCGTTCCTTGCTTCTATTTTCACAGACCTTCTTTTGGTGAGCTTGCTTGATGGCAGGGGCTAGCTTCCCCCACGATGTCAAAGAGCTCCCTCTGTCAAACCCCTCCTAGCTAAGAGTTATTCTCTTTCACTTGCACACTCTTTCACGCCGAAATTCTTCCTGCAATCTGAAAGTCTTTCACCCTATGAGATTCCCTTGCGACAACTTCTTCTTCTTTTTTCCTTGATGGGCGATGGGCCAGAAGTCTTCACTCCACTTCTAGTAGGGCAAAAAGGGGCTAGTTTTTTTACTGAATAACTTAGTTCAAGCTGTCCAGTCTCTTTCTCTGTATAGTAGTCAATTTGATTGCCCCGCGCCTCTCCTACCAATCTGCTAGAAGACTGACTATTCTACTACTGGAGCACTTCCCGCCGATGAAACAACGGGAATTCTGGACTTAGACTCAAGTGCAGTTCGCAACTCTAACTATTGGACTAATTGAACTCTTCTATGGAATTTCTATTAAATAAAAAAGGATTTGTTGAGAAGTATTCGTTGAGCAATTGCATCACCCATTGAAAGTTAGAAAAGAAGTAGCGGCGGAGTAACCTGCTCCTTCGCTGAATCTTGATTTATGAACATGGATTTAAGGCATTGAACGAAGGCACCACTGCTAGTTCGCCGATTCCCCACTACCCTCGTGCTCGCTTATAGAATCCTATATATCCTACCTGGGGAAATCTTTCCTAGGCAGGCTGCTTTCCACCGTTCAAACTATCCGCTATTCGGGCTTCCCTTGAGACTGCTCACAACCTTTCTTGACTCTGTCTTTTCATACTGCTTCGAAACCTACTTCCTACTAGGAGAAGATGTTATTGATTCTCTTTGAAGGTGGGGGACACTATTCACGGGGATTGCACGGAAGGGGAATCTTTCTAGTCGGGATAAAATCAAATTGCATTGATCCTGAGGTTAAAAAGCTTATTTAAAGCATTTTCTTTTCTTTTCCCAGGGGCGGGGATGAAATCCCAGTTCTTCGCTGAAATCATGACCCGTTGTGGTTGTTTACATATTGGTTCGTACTTTCATTCTGATCCCTTTCTCCCTTCTACTTTTGGGTAGACCACAGGCTCATCAAGAGCCGGAACTAGAAGTCAGCATTCTATTCTAATCGTAGGCCTTCATGCCAGGGCGGATACCTCCACCACTTAGACTTATGTGGATAATATCTCCCCGAGTGGCCTCTTCCTCCGGTCGAGTCATCTTTCGCCTGGAACTGAGACGGATTCGGATGGAGAAGGATTCAATAGTTCATCATGAGCTGTCCGAAACCATACTTCTTCCCGCGAAAACTCGGAATTTGCTTTAGCTCGAACCTTGATCTTTTGCTCGAACTCTAATACACTGTAGTAGCAGGCGGCACTCTAGTTCTTTGTGCCAGGTGTCATAAAAGAAGTACGCCATTTCCAAGCATCCTAGTTCAGCGCGCATCATCTCTTGTCTCAATGGAAGGCCAGGGCCTTCCAAGCGGATTCCGCCGGAAGCTAATCCAGTGCTTGTTGAGTGGAGGACCGAACATGAATTATACCCATAAAAGGTCCTTCCTACCCCTTCCCCTCAGAGGGCACACTTTCAGGAAGTAATGTAGTAAAAAGTCGAATTGAAAATAGAACTATGGTGACCTTGCAACAAAGATATTTTCTTCGTTTGAGTGTACCTTTCCTATGACTATTAATCCTGATGAAATCCGTGAAGTTTTTACCTTGTTTTAGAAGCTTTCTTTGGCGTTGAGTGAATATTGGGCTAAAGCCCTTCCTTATCTTCTTCTTTTATGAATAGGAATAGAAAGCACGATTAAGCGGTGCAACCATCGAGAATCAGTCAACTCCTTCCTATGTCTGAAGCCAATGCTGACGCAAACGGATACACAAAGGATAAGCAGCTTCGCTAGCCCGGGAGCCGGTCTTTGAGCAATTAATTTAAATTCCTTTCCTTTACTTTATTTCCTTCGTCTTCGGCGAAGGCCGCACGTGGAATGGTTTCAGTTTATGCTTTTTGTGCTCGCATGTCCTATGCTTTCTAGAAAGATCCACATATTTGTTGGTCCGTTCAACGCTGTTGATCCTGAAGTTGCTTCTAACAAAGAGGGACAGAGACCACACCGAGAACTCCTTCTCTTCCCCTTGGGAGAGGGGTGGTTGACGATTCCCTACTACGTACTCGATGGAAAGGGGGTGAAAGGTTCTTATCTATGGGACTCCTACTTTACCTGCTAACTATTTAGCTGGCTAATTAACTCCAATTCATCTTCTGGGTTCCCGCCTGGCCGATTGATCCGATGAGATTCAGGAAGAAAGATGTTCCAATCGTGATGGTTGTTCAACGACGATTAAACCTCGTCTATTTGTGAATGATTGTTATTTCGCTATTTTAGAACTATTGGATCAACTACTCGGGCTTTTAATAACCTTTGAACCCCGCGGGGAACCCTAACCTAAAGTGACTCGCCCGTTCATTCTGATGAAATCACTTATCTCTTTGCTTTAGAAACGATCTTGGGAGGCTCGCTATCCCGATTTATTCGGAAGTGCAGGCGGTCAGAGCGAGGACCTCCTTTGAATCTTTGACTCAGTCAGCTCTATGCCTTTGTCTTGGAGCAAGAAGAGCAGCAAACTGCCTTCCTTCACATTGTTCCGCTGGTCCGAGCTACTTACTTTACCTTTACGGCTCGTGAACAAACTATCTCTTATCCGTACTCCTACAGAGTTACTTTACTGGTTGGTCTATAAACCTTAAAAAGCATTGGAGTTGCGCCTTGGGCAGCAGGGAAAGAGAGGGATACGGGCTCAAAACCTTGAATTGGAAGGTCGACTGGCTTTTCTAATCTATGCCCACAATCAGAGTCAGCAACCTTTGAGAATAAGGAGTCCCGAACCCGAATTCAAGCCATTCTCCGTTCCTCTATATACTAGTTACTACTAGCAACTCTCGTGAAACCGAACCTATAAGGTAAGGGCAGCTTTCTAGCCTCGAAGAAAGGAGCAGTTAGCTTCTTAGCCGTTTGTTTTCATATCCATATCCCTTGACTTTACCTGGGTTTGGTAACGTGCTATAGAATCCTTACCTGTAGTCCATTTCCTGAACATGAATGGTCAACCAATTCCTATCCATCCCGGTCTCCTGCCCTAACGAATGATCGGCACTTACTTTACCTTGCTTTCCGATGCGGGATATTTATAAGAACAAAGGAAAATAAAAAGAAATGCTCTCAAAGCAAAGTGGAGAGTGGTAATTGGAGTCATGATCAGGAGGAGCTTAGATCACATGTTTTGAACTACTTTTCAAATCTATTCTTGGACCATTCATTTGGAAAGGGAGGAAGAAGAAGGAAAGGCAATAGCAGAAGGGTATACTGATTCTCAAAGCGAGCACTATACTATTGATTATTAGAAAAGAAGGTAAAAAAAACACATCTTTATAAAAAACCAATCACTCCACACGTTGCCTTTTGCTTGACGCCTTTGTTCTCGAGTGGACGATTCCTTGACTCCGGTCTCGGGACTTCACTTCCCAAGTCACTGAGTCTTTGATAAAGTTGTAAACCCCTATTATATTGATTTCAAAAGGCTTATAGTTAGTAAGACAGGTGTCAGTATCAAATCCTTATCCTTAATCAGTAGTGGACTACTAAAGCTGAGTAGCCAGCATGCGCACATCATGATTTGCCAGAGGAGCTCAGAGCTCAGCGAATGGAAGAAGCAGGCAGGGATAGATAGCATTTTGTAGGGAGTTTGTTGGAGTTGTTCCCAGGTGAGATCAAAGATCTTTCGTTGATTTCCTACTAAAGAAACAGGGCTTCTATCAGGAGGGTCGAAAATGCTTGAGAAACAGCCTTCCCGGCGATCTGCTTTATGAATTGAAGGGTGGAACCAAGGAAGACAACTGAATACCGGGAATTCAAAGAGAAGGATCTCCAGAGGTAAATATCCGGCATTGAGCCCGCCTATGAGTTGGGAGAGCGAGATAGAGACAAATACCCAATGGACGGTGAAAAAGCTTTCCTGCACGCGGGAACCTTCCGCCTTTCCTGCTTGCCTGCTTGCCCTTGTTAATGCCTTGCGACTTGCCTAGTTAAGATTAAGATAGACCCACGCACATTCATCTCTATAAGGGCTTAGTGCTCCGATTGCGCCTTAGGACTAGGACTGATAGGTAAATGCCCCTTACTCTTCCAATGAAGGTGGGTAGGGCTTTTCTTTTGTTTAGGATTGAGGATGGCTGCCTCGGCCTCAAAGCTGTTAGAGAATGCGCTCTTATAGGGACGCGAGAGGAATTCCTCGAAGGTAGTACTAAAGGGATGGGGCATTACCGGGTAACTAGAAATTTCATAAGAGAAGCGCTTAAGCAAAGAAGGTTGACTTGGAAGTTGTTCAGTTAGAGAGAGGACGCCCCAAGCCAATGGCCAATGGTGACCGATTGGGTTCTATCGAACACTTTTAGTGCATCTATTAAGTACATCTACAAGACGATGATTTCATCAGATGTGAAACGATATTCGTCCCTTCGTAGTGGAGCCCTCTCTTGTCGGTGGATAACCTATTTCTGACCAGTCAGTCTTCTAAGGAGGTTCGAGCGTAGATCGGTTGGTTTGTCCTCGGCGATAAGCCTACTTTTGAAAGGAGCCTTTAAGTCAGAAGTGCCGCTGTGCCAGTGGAAATCTACCAGTACCCGTTGAAGTTCATCAACAGACGCAGAAGAAATGGACAAAATGTTATTTGCGGACTCGCCTCAGGATGGAGAGGAAGCTACTGTGGAAGAATGGTTTAAGTTCAATATGCATCATCAACTGGGAAGATGTCGAAGATTTAGAAGTAGAAGATTAAGACGAATATGTCGAGTTAGAGCACGGATTGAAATCCTCCACCGAACTGTAGTACAGAAGGAATAGCCCGTGACGCGGATCGTTCGGTCGCCAATCGTTGTGGCTCTACAGAACCAGCATAGCTCGCAGGACGAGCACGCTAATGAGGCTCGGAATGAAAAAGCCCTTTTCCACCTGGCGAGAAAAGAAAGAACTCCAGGCGATCCATTAGTGAGGAGTGAGTACGATCCCGTTGTTTGGCGTGGCTCGTTTGAATTTCAGTCTAATTACAAAAAATCGTTTGCAAGGCATGGGCTATCTAATACATAATCCGCTAACTTCTTTTCCTCATTTCGTAAAGTCCTGTCGTACTACGTGAGTCCTCGCCGTTTGAGAGGACCTAACTACCCAGCCCAGTGAGGCCTCGCCGTACCCGGCTCCAACTACTGATGAATGAGTCAGTGAGTGAAGTACGGATTGAGGAGCAAGGTGAGTACGTACGATCAGTAAGTGCCAGTGTCTCCGTTGACCCCACACAACTAGGCAAATGAAGAACAGTAGTTCGCACAAGCTAAGCCAATCCTCCAATCGGCAGTCTAGCCAACCGTTGCTTGCGTTCAGCCGGATCCAACTGATCCAAGCCGGAAGACCGTCACCGAGCGAAGAAAGGTTCGAAGAGTCCAGTTTATGAACTCACTCCCCGTCGGTTTTTCCCACTTTCTTGTCGAAGGGGCAGCATCTTTTTGAGGTCGTCTGAACCTGATACCCTGCTCCAGATTCAACTCTGCTCCTACATCAAATCCTTCCTCCTCCGTAGTTCACGTTCATAGAGTGATACGGACGGTCACTGAAACGACACAAGGCTTTAGCAAGCCACCCGACGAATTACCTCCCATCCGTTCTAGCTACTCCACACTGGCCTTAAAAGCGCCTACTTTTCTTTCTTCACAGAGATGTAGAAGTTTGATTGAATTGCGTATAGAAAGGGAGACATGCTTTTTTTTTTAAACAGGGACATAGACCCTTCCTCGGAGACTTGCCCCCATTGATTAGCCCGACCCAATTCCAATTCAAGTTCTTATTCACTGGAAATGCTTCCGGATCTGGTAATGGAAATGCTTAAGTTTTAGCTTGTGTTTTCCTGTCTTCTCTGCCTTGCCCACCCACCTTATTGCTGGAGGGAGATACGATTGTCGAGCTTAAGTCCCATTCAATTCATATACTTCGCCTACTACCCTCTTACTCGCACGCCTACCAACTGAATGAGTCAGACTAACCCAAAAAAGAAATCACTATCACTCGAGAAACCGGCCCCTTTTTCTGTCTTTTTTTGCTTGATTCGTCTTTCATCTCTGTCTTATCCGGATGGAATGTATACTATCTCCCTATCGTACTAAGGGTTTTGATCGAATATTCCTCACTCTACCTGAATTCAATCAGTAAGAAAATGATATGGAATAAAGAGTTTCATTCCAAAAACATGTTCAACAGGGCACCTCAGGAAAAAGCGAAGCGCTTACAGAGAGAGACCGATCCTCCGTAGTCAATCAAAATCTCACATTTAGGATATTTGAGTGAATCTGCATCTATAGATTCCTATTTCATTCTCACTATTTATATCTCTCTCTTCCTATGAGGATATTTGAGTGAATCTGCATCTATAGATTCCTATAGGTATGGAATCATAGTACCATTGAGCATCATTCCAACCATGGATTGATTAACTTAGCTTGAGAAAGACCTTCTTTGTCGCCTACCTATAGCTATAACAGTGTTAAAGAATCCTAACCTAACCTATAGTAAGAGTAGTGCTAAGCGAATGCCTGCATTGATTGACGCAGGGAAGAGCAGCCCAACTCAACTCCTTGATGAATGAAGCAGCGAACTGAACCTTATAACCTAGATCTGAACTCCCTGGAATGATAGCTGACTTCCGCAGGCATGATACCATAGGCTTTCTATCCATACTCTTTCCATGCTCCGATATGAGTTGAGTTTCGAGTAGTCGATTTTTCTAGACTCCTATAGGTAAATCCTTTTCTTTCTTTCATGTCAATGCTTCGGGTTCTACTAGACACACAGCGAGAAGTCGTTCTGCTCTGTTCAGCTATCCCTAACACACTACACCAACGAACCATCTAAGACCGAACCGTCTAACCTAGCTATATCTGAGCTACCTGATCCGTTTGTCAGTAAGTAATGGAGGAGGGAGTACCTGGATTGAAAAGTCTGAAGG
>JAREIK010018387.1:0-10845 GCA_029783825.1 Sapria himalayana | reverse complement strand
TAAAAAAAAATAAAAAAAAAAATAATAAAAAAAAAAATATAAAAAAAATAAAAAAAATAAAAAAAATAAAAAATAAAAAATCAATAAAAAAAAAAAAAAAAAAAAAAAAAATAAAAAATAAAAAAAAAAAAAACATAAAAAAAAACAATAAAAAAAAATAAAAAAAAATAAAAAAAATAAAAAAATAATAAAAAAACTAAAAAAATAAAAAATAAACAAAAAATAAAAAACAAAAAAAACAAAAAAAAAAAACAAAAAAAACAAAAAAAAAAAAAAAAAAAAAAACAAAAAAAAAAAAAAAAAATTTTGGTATATCAACTAGAGTCTTATAATTCTATTTTTCCAAACATATATAAGATTAATCCAATGTCATTTTTATATTAGTTCTTTTTGCCAACGAGAGTCTCTTGTTGGCCAAAAAAATAATGACAGAGAGTGATCTTTTGTTTTTTTTTGTTACATCTAACTACTTCACAACTTTTATGCAGTCATTTTCCAAAATTAATAATAAAAGCTAGGTGTCTATCATCAATTAATTTCATACAAAATATATAGATATATTATATATATATATGTATATTAAATATATGTTGTTATATTTATACATAGTTATGATAGTTATTTTAATATAAGTATTAAAAAAAACAACTATTTGAATAAAATATAAGCTCACATAGTTAATTTATTATTTTATTTTACGCATTAATATGCTTCACACGCGCGCGTGCGCGCATACACACACACAAAAATTTAATTTAAGTATAAAGAATTTATAATTAAAATATAAATTGTGTACAATATATAATATTTTATTTTAATTAAATTTACAAAATCATAAAATTTTAAATACATTTACACACACACACAAACACACATACATATATATGATAGTTTTATGTGTAACTTTAAAAATACATTATGTATATAGATATATGTGTGTGTTTGTGTGGGTGTTCAGTAGTATATGCATGCATACTATATATACACACTACTTTGAAAATGTAAATACATGTGTGAATATATACAAAAGTACAAAAATGTGTATTGTGATATATAATATATAGTAATGTATATGGATGTATAAATGTGTGTATGTGTATGTCAGTGTATATGCACATATATATTTATGCATATATATGTAAATATCAACTTTATTTATGAGAATAAAAATAGTTGAGCACATAATTATTAACAGTTCCACAAATTTGTGAGAGTACGAGCAAAAAGTGATATTATTGCAAGATACTACTAATCTCTCATCTATAACACTTTGGCTCATAATTTGTTCAGAGTACTACTTGCAATGATAAGGTTCATTCAATACTACTTACCATTGAGTTACATTTTCATTCAATAATATAATTTGTTCTATCTAATATCTTCTTCAACAACTCATCTATCTTCTTTTTCTAGTATTGATAAGTTATTTTAAATTTTTATTATATGTACATTTGTTATCTAATATCTCTAGTTCAAACTATTATAATAGTAAAATCCATCAAATCAATCTAGGCCTGATATCTTTCTTTTCTATGAAATATTTGATTATAGAATATTTAGTATATACTATGACTTTGGTTCCCACTAATATGATATTAACTTGCTAAAAGAAAAGTTTGTTTATACAAGTTCTTTTTCTATAGTGGTGTAATTCAATTGGGCATTTGAGAGTGTGTTGTTATCATAGTATATGATAACTATTTATAAATATTTTTATAACTATATAAAACTTTTTATAATTATATTTAACTATATTTGTAACTATGTAAATTATTTTTATAACTTTATTAATAACTATATATAATTAATTTTTTAACTATATAATATTTTATAACTATATGAGTAATTCTATATTACTATATTTTAAACAAAATATATCATATGTATAATAATATATAACTATATATAATTGTAGTTTACTATATGTATAACTATAAAAATGTTATATATAACTATATCATTAAGTACATACATCTTTATTACTATATCTGTATAACTATATATAAATATTTGTATAACTAATTAACACTATATAATTAAATATAATTATAATTATATCTATATATACATATATGTATTCATATAATTAAATCTATATTTTTTTTATAACTCTGTATATATTTATGTATAAATACTTATAACTACTTGTATGATTATATCTATATATAATTATATGTTTAACTATATATAACTTTTTTTAATTACGTATATTATAGGCATAAGAACATATAGAGGTTGACCTCCCTCTCTAGTGACCATCTCTTGAGGTCTATTGATTATGTTTCTTTTTCTCAGTAAATATCTTTACTGCCATATGACAAAGCATTTGAGATTTAATGGAAGAAATGAGATTTACGTTCACAAAGTTGTTCAGCAGGCTGTTTGCCAACATGGAGATGAGAATTTTGATGCTAGGTCTTGATGCAGGTAGAAAGACAACCATTCTGTATAAATTGAAGCTTGGTGAAATTGTCACCACAATTCCTACTATTGTCTTCAATGTAGAGATTAAATACAAAAACATCAATTTCACTGTATGGAATGTTGGGGGTCAAGACAATATTCACCCTTTCTAGAGGGATTACTTCCAAAATGCTCAAGGTCTTATATTTGTGGTGGACAGTAATGATAGAGATTGAGTAGTTGAAGCTAGAGATGAGTTGCATAGGATGCTAAACAAGGAAAAGCTTTGAGATGTAGTTTTACTGGTGTTTGCTAATAAGCAAGATCTTTCCAATGCGATGAATGCATCTGAAATTACTGACAAGCTAGAACTTCACTCTCTTCTCCAATGCCATTGGCACATTCAGAGCACATGTGCTGCCTCTAGCGAGGGCTTGTATGAGGGTCTTGATTGGCTTTCCATTTACATTGCCAGCAAGTCATAAAAAATTAAAACAAGATGAGGCAAACCTTGTTAACATATCTGGATGTGGATCTAATCTTTGCCTATTTGCTTGAGTTTTGTTCTGTTATGTGGATGACATCATCTGTTTCCAGGGGGATTCAAATTGTATTTATATTTATATATTGCACGCCTAAAATACAAGACCACATTTATTTTGTTCTGATATGTTGTAAGCCGAACTTTTTTGTTTTCTGTTTTGTGTCTTTTTGCCATTGGATCCCAAATGTATGAGAACATATAACTATAAATAATTATCTTTGAATATATGTATTACTATAAAAGTTTCATACATAACTATATTTAAATATATAATTTACATCTTATATTTAATATACATTTGTATATATTAGTATTCAAAAATATATTTATTATATCTATACCTCTACACAACTATATGTATAGATATATAAAATTATATAAATAAATATCTATACCTACATGTATAAATATAAGTATAACTATATGTGTATCTGTGTGTATAACTATATGTGTATCTGTGTGTATAACCACATGTAACTATATTTATAATTACATGTATAATAACATACAACTTTATATTTAACTATATGTGTATAACTATATATAAATAATTATATAACTATATAACACTTTATATAATTAAATATAACTATATTTGTATGTATACATATATGTAAATCTATATATTTATTTATAACTTTATATATTTATATATAACTATT
The DNA here is from genome assembly GCA_029783825.1 of Sapria himalayana. Lineage (NCBI taxonomy): Eukaryota > Viridiplantae > Streptophyta > Magnoliopsida > Malpighiales > Rafflesiaceae > Sapria > Sapria himalayana. The sequence goes on along the minus strand of JAREIK010018387.1, from coordinate 7,236 downwards.
TGTATGGATATATCTATATATAACTATATGTATAACTATATAAAAATATTTATAGCTATATATACTATATGTATAATAACATATAATTATAAATAATTGTATCTTATTATATGTATTACTATAAAAGCTTTATACATCACTATATTAAATATATAATTTATAACATATATTTAATATACATTTGTATATATTAGTATTCAAAAATGTATTTTACTATATCTATACCTATACATAACTATATGTATAGATATATAAAATTATTCGAAAATGCATGTTTGTTCATCATATCTCTATTTTTTATTCTTTGTTTTATTTTGTAAAGTAGATGGCACCTAAAAGACGTGGCAATGGTGGAGGTGGACGTGGACACATAAATGAACCAAATTCATCTAGTATGTTACAACATGTTGTAGAATCAGAACCACCTCATAGCATTCTGAAATCAGATAGCATTTCTTCCATATAATTTGATGAAAGAAATGCAAGAAATTAAAGAAATTTAAAAAGTAATGCAACAGTAGATGTCTTATATGGAGTCACAGTTAGCGACATTGGCGCATCAGATAGTATTCCGAGATCCAGTTGCGAATTCTCGTAGGAGAGGCTAGCATTCCTTACAAATTATGAGGATGATTGAGTATGAGAATTATTTCTAAACTGTTATTTATTTTTGTCTATGTGTAGTAAATAATTATCATATTTTTTTGCAAGTTTTAATTTTTTTATTTTGATTTTATTCTTTGCTTTTCTTATTAACCAAATTATGAATCTTTGTAGGACACATTAAGTGAGAGAAAAGAAAAAATCCTGATTCAAAGCATTCAGACATCACTACGGTCCTTCCAATGTATGGGTCCCATATTAACCGATTTCAGCTTTATCAAAAAGAGGGTTAGCTTATCTTATCTTTATTATTCTAAAAATATTTTTTTGTACTCTCTTTATCTCTAAACATAATTGCTGGACATCTTTTGGATTTTTGGTGAAGCTGTATGACAATAAACTTTAATTTGTGTTGTTCATGTCTATAATATTTATTTTATATATTTGTGAATATGTTTTTGTGTCTCTGAATTTTTTGGGTAGAGTTTTAGCCTATTATAGGTATGTAAAAGCCTATGGTTAGCAGCGATAGTGGTGGTAGAGATGGTAGCGAAGTTTGTGGCGGTAGCGGCAGCAACGGTGGCAGCGAAAGTGTCAGGGGTGGCAGTAGCGGCTGAGGCGACATCAGCGGTGGCAATGACAACAGCAGCAACAACAATAGTTGTGGCATCTGCGGCAAAGTGGCAGAAGCGACAGTGACATCAGCAGTCAAAGCGACAACGGCGGCATCGAAAGTGGTAGCGGCAGCAGCACCAACAGTAGTGGCTGAGGCGACATCAGCGACATTAGTGGCAGCTACGGTAGAAGCGGCAGTTGCGGTAGCTATGGCTGTGGCGGCAAAATGGTGGTGGCAGGGGCGGCAATGGCAGCACCTAAAGTAGTGGCAGCAGCACCGGCAGCGAAAGAGCAGTGGCATTGGCAGCAGCATCGGCATCGGCAGCAGTAGCAGGAGTGACAATGGTAGTGGGAGCAGTAGCAATGGCAACAAATGTGGTATATACGTATGTATAGAGTCAGTATATACACACATATACTACAATATTTTATGTACTATATACTGAGTATATATATGTACTTAATATATATGTACGCATAATACTGTAGTTCAAATGTACATATACTATAGTAATATACGTACGAGAGAAATGCTAGTATATATGTACATATTTACTGCACTAATATATATTTATCAAAACATGGTTATTTTTTATTTATTTTGATTTGATTTGGTGGTTTAAATTTCATACAGATATGGTACCACATTATTTCCCATACAAAGCTTGTATAAGTGAAGACATATTTCAACAAACATGAAGCATCGTGACTTGGACAACATTTTCACCGCGAAAAGTTGGTGGTCGGAGGAGCAGTAGGAGAGAAAGCAACGTCAATACATTGATAGATTATACGTTATGCACGGTCGGTAGATACTTTGATTAATAAGATGTAATATAATTTTTATTATTTTTTTGTTTTAGTTATTTAAAATATTGTATTATAATAAGTTATTGAATGATTTTTTTTTAATTTAAAATTTTCATTTATAGTTTCTTTTTTTAGTAAATTTAATTTGAAAATATTAAATTATTTAATTAATTTTTTGTTGAAACTGTATGACATTCAACTGTAATTTTTGTTTGTTCATGTCTATAATAACTATTTTTATATATATGTAAATATGTTTGTGTTTCTCCAAAATTTTTGGGTAGAGTTTTAGCCTATTATAGGTATGTAAAAGCCTATTATCATCAGAGATAGCTGCGGTAGCGGCAACAACAGTAAGGGTAGTGATGGTAGTGGCTGCAATGGCACAAGAAGCGGCTGTAGTGGTGCAAGAAGTAGTTGCGGCGGCAGCGGTAGCAGCAGCACTGGCAGCATCGTTAGTAGGGGTAGCAGCAACTGTAGCAACAGTGGCAGTGGCAGTGGCGGCGGCAGCACCAGTGGCTATAGCAGAGGTAGCGGCAGCATCAGAGGCAGTGGCAGCAACAACGGTAGTGGTTGCAGCGGAGGCAGCGGAGGAAGCAGCAGCAGTGGTGACATCAGTGGCAGCAGCAGAAGCAACGGTAGCGGTGGCAGTGGAGGCAGTAGCGGCAGGGGTGGCAGTGACAGCTTGAGTAGCAGGAACGGCAACAAATGTGGTATATCCGTACGTATATAATCACTATATACATACATATAATTCTACAGTATTTTATGTACATATATATGGAGTATAGATATACTCGGTAAATATGTATGCATAATACTACAATTTATATGTACAAATACTACAGTAATATATGTACGAGTGAAATACTAGTATATATTTATATTTTTTCTACAGTAATATATATTTATCAAAACATACTTTTTTTAATTTATTTTGATTTTATTTAGTAGTTTAAATTTCTTACAGATGTGGTATGAAATTATTTTCCATACGAAGCTTGTATAAGTGAAGTGATTTTTCAACAAGCATGAAGCAGTATGACTCGGACAGCTTTTTCTCCGCGGAAAGTTGGTGATCGAATGAGCAGAGGGAGAGAAAGTAATGTTAATGCATTGATAGATTATACTTTATACATTGTCCGTAAATACATTAATTACTAGGATGTAATATAATTTTTGTTATTTTTTTATTTAAAATATTGTATTAGAATAAGTTATTAATGATTTTTTTTGTTTAATTTAATTTTTCATTTATAGTTTCAGTTTTTATTAAATTTAATATAAAAATATTTTATTATTGAATTAAATTTTAGTTTAAGCTATATGAAAATCAACTTTAATTTGTATTTGTTCATGTCTATAATAACTATTTTTATATATATGTGAAAATATTTGTGTAGCTTTGAAATTTTTTGGTAGAGTTTTAGCCTATTATAGGTATGTAAAAGCCTATTATTAGCAGCAGTAGCAGTGGCAGCGACGGCAACGGCGGAAGCAAAAGCAGTAGCGGTGGCAGAGATGGAAGTGGCAGCAGCAGGGGCTGCAGCAGCGGCAGTAGTGGTGGGAGCGACGACGGCGGTGGCAGCTTCGACAGCAATGGCGGCGGCACCAACTTCGACAGCAGCGGCGGTAGTGGTAGCTGTGACAGTAGTAGTGGTATTGGCTGTGACAATTGCAATGGCAGTAGTGGCAAGAGCGACAGCGGCAATAACAATAGTGGCAGGAGCGACAGCGGGAGCAACAGCAACAGTACCTATTGAGATATATACATACAAATAAAGTCAATATATACCTACATTTAATACTACCGTATTTATGTACGTATATATTGAGTATATTTATACTCAGTTTATAAGTACACTTAATACTACTGTTATATGTACATATACTGTAGCAATATATGTATGAGTGAATTGCTAGTATATATTTACATATATACTATAGGATTATATATGTATCAAAACATAACTTTTTTTTACTTTGACTGAGTGGTTTAATTTTCTTATAGATATGATACCGCATTGTTCATTATACAAAACTTCTATGAGTGATGAGATTTTTCACTAGACATTACGTGCCGTGACTCGGACAGCTTTGTCACAGTAAAAAAATGATGATCGGACGAGCAGATGGAGAGAAAGCAACATCAATGAATGAATATATTATACTTTATGCACTGTCGATAGATACATTGATGCATAAAAATAAAAGTTTGTTATTTTTTTGTTTCAATTACATAAAATATTGAATAGGACATTAAATGATTTTATTTTTTGTTTATTATAAATTATTTATAGTTTCAATTTTTATTCAATATGATTTAAAAATAATAAATTATTTAATTAAAAAATTTTAAAATTTTTAAAATAATTGTAGATATTTTTGAAATTAAATTAGCTAGGGAAAATTCCCTAGCTAAATTAGCAAAGGAAAAAAAATCCTCGCTAATTTAGAGAAGGAAATTTTCCTAGCTATTTTTGCTAGGGAAATATTAAAATTAGCGACTGATATTCCGTCGTTAATTTTCTAATGCTAGGGACTTTAGTTAGGGATTCAGCCGTCGCATTTTTGTTTAGCGACGGAATATTTCGTTTATCTTGATATTTTAGTTATAAAAATAATAATATTTATATATCATATAAATTCAATATAAACAATTTTATTGATAGATATTATAATAATAATCAAAAATTAAATTAATAAACTATTAATAAAAAGATAGAAATTAATTAAAAAATTTTACAAAACCCAAATTGATTCAAAATTAAAGTAAAATATATTACTGGATAATAATTTTAAAATTTTTAAATTTTTACTTCTTTTATATGCGTATATATTATTTCATTAAAAATAAATTATTTAAATTATATTGTCGCATTCATAATTTATTTTGTAATAAATATTTCTATAAAAATAAACTAATAAATAACTAAAATCAATATTTACAATTATAATAAATAAATATAAAAATTAGATTTATTATTTATTATGTATTATATATTTGTTTAATGGTTACTGTATTTAGGCATTACGGGGTCTAGGAGTTTACTTATTTAACTGTGTATGCATTTAGTAGTTTATAGGTTTTATTTAAAAAATAAATAAACAAAAAATTTATTTTTATTATTTTTTTGATATTTTCATAAGTTATAACCTTAGAAAATATAATAATTTTTAAATTTTTTTGAAAAGTGAATTCAATATTTAGTTATAATAATCATTATATTTATATATCATATAAATTCAATATAAACTATTTTATTGATAAATATTCTAATAATGATCAAAAAATAAATTAATAATCTATTATTAATAAGAAAGATTTCAATTAAATATAATTACAAAACCTAAAATAATTCAGAAGCAAAGCATAATATATTACTATATAATAATTATTTGCTTTGAAATTTTTTTTTCTTTTAAAAAAGTTTATCTATATTATTTTGATGAAAAATAATTTATATAAATTATATTTGTGTAACTCATAATTTATTTTGTAATTAATATTTATATAAAAATAAACAAATAATTAATTAATTTGAATATTTAAATTTAAAATGAAAAAAAATGAGATTTATTCTTTATTATTAAGGATATACGGGTTTAATTTAAATTAGATCTGTCTCACTAATAATTTATTTGTAATTAATATTTCTATAAAAATAAACTGATAAATATTAAAATAAAAATAAAAATTATACTGAATAATTAAAATAATTTATTTTGTTCATCTCTAAACTCTAGAAAGATTGCTAAAGCTCTAACCTAAATAATAGGAGCTTTTACTTTATCTCTATTATGTCTCATAATATTTGATGTTGAATCATTGGGCTATCAAATGTAATTTGACTCATGTACGCTAATAGACTAAACCAAATTTGTACCCCATTGTGTTGAAATAGCTAGTTATTGAGGATGCTATTTATATTGATTATTGTAATTTTTCTAAAATATCTCTCATGCACACACTCAAAGCAATTTTTTTAAAACATAGTTCACCTCTAAAAATATAACCACCTTGTAGCCTATTAGAACAAACTAGCCCCATGGTTGTTTGAGTAGGGCAAGAAGTATGGGCTCTCTTTCAATCAAGATTCTAAAATTTATATTATTGGCATGTCTAAGCCTTTTTTTTATATCCTCATGGATATTAAAAGTATCATTTCTTTCTTTTTATATTAAATGAGTTGTGTATACAAGCTCAAATACCCAAAAAGGTGTAATAAATCATATTCAAATGTAATGGTTTTAATCACAGCTCAAAATATTAGTTTTGTTTTGAATATTGACACTTGAGGTCACAAATCAAAGGAAAAAGCCATAGTGATATTCCAATCCTAAGAATTTTAGCTATAAAAGTTATAAAGAATAGTACTCGATCTTTAATTATTTCTATGGTCATGACTTTTGCTCTTGAGGAATGTCCAAATTTACAATCATTCCTAGTGCAATGACTTTGCAATATAAAGATAAAATGCACAAGTTATGGTCATATCCAATTCTGTGACCCAGTATTATAGTGATTAAATATGTATTCATGATCATTCTTAGTGCCAAAACAATATGTTCAACAGAGAGACACAAGTTATGGCATATTCTAATTGATATGATTTTATGTTCTAGAGACAAAATATAAAATAATGACCATTGCTAATGCTACAATAATCTAAAGCAAGAAAGAGACTGAATCCATAACTCACCCATTAAGTCATGACTTTGTGTTACATATACAAAAAGATAAATCTGTGACATTCCTAAATGTTGTGAATTTCAATTTAAATTTAACACTTAGTCATTTGTATAAAAGTGAAATCATGAGATTTAGGATTTAGGGTTTATGGGTTAGAGTTATAGTTTATGGTTTAAGGTTTAGGATTTAAAGTTTAGGGTTTATGGTTTTTTTTTGTTTTTTTTTGGAAAATACACACTTTATTTATCATTTAGGCTCACAACTTACAAGAGACTAAAAAGCTGACTAATTTAGGCCCACCAAATCCTATGCACCTTAATGATTCTATGCATAAATACATAAAAAAACATAATGCCTAATAATTCCAAGCGTACGGATACAACTAAAATCACCTGGCATTCACTGACTTCAGAGTTGGCATTGAGTCATTATGTGCATTGCGTCCTTTCCATTTGGATTTGTCCAAGCCTTTTGGAGAACCTGAATGATGACCATATTAAAACTATGCAAATATA
>JAREIK010018386.1:0-27971 GCA_029783825.1 Sapria himalayana | reverse complement strand
ATAGAATCAGCATACTTGCCAAAAATTCAGATTATATTGAGTCTAGTGAAAGTGAGAGTTCTCGAGTAGAAAGATTTTTTATATATAGATTACATAGTATTATAAGTGTGTGCACCAATACAGACTCATAATGTGGAAATTATGACACTTGAACATTCATAACTTAGAGTATATACTAGATGAGAGAAACATGCCAGTGATAGGATAAGAGGCGATCTTACGAGGAGCCAAACAATTTTATATGTAGTCCCTATGACCTTGACCTTTCGATTGCTCTATGGAAAGGAGAGAAGAAGTGTACTCAACTCGATTTCACATTTTCGTTGCACTCTTATTTTATTTTATTTTGTTTCTTTTATTATTTCTCTTGATGTACTAGCGTGATCTTTTTCTGAGATATTATATCATTTAAGAATGTTTCAGACTATGATAGATTAATGATATCCTTAGCTATAATGAGATCATACAACTAATATCATGATCTTCGAGAAAGTCTTTTTGTTAGATGCATTTTATTGTTTTTTATGAAGGCAAGTTTTGATGAAAAATCATATCAACTTAAAATGAGATTTATAGTGATGTGATACAATCAGATATTTGGTATGAAATATCATGATACTTACTCTGTAGTAATCAAGTTGACTTCGGTATGTATTTTCATTTTTTTACAATATCTCACGGTTAGAGTATACACAAACTAAACTTGAAAAAAATAATCTTTATTATAACCTTCATATGGAGGTATATATGAAGCAAACTACTATTGTTTTGGGCAGTACATCATGTGTGGTTTGTGGATTGTAGAATGTATTATATGGTCTAAAGTAGTCACCTAAGCCTGGTTTGCAAGGTTTTTTTTTGTAGTCACTTTATTTCAGCTAATCAAATACATTATTGATTATTATTTGTTCTTCTGGAGGATACATATTATATCATGTAAAATTATCTATGTAGAGATAATAAAAAGGGTTAAGACATATTGCCTTATATAAATTTTGGACTACTTGGAATGAATGAAATGTGAGTGATTAAAAATAGTTGCAACAATATTTCGTCAACAATATTTTTGGATGTGGGATGTTTTCCACAAGGAATTAGGGTAGTGCATTATCGGTGCAAATGCACCATCAATATAACATGGGGTCTGTTTTGTTTATTTTTATTTTAATAAATATTTTATCTTTTCTGTTGAATCATATTTCTTGGATATTCATATATATATTTCTAAATTCATAAATATTTTCATATTGAATTTATATATTCATCTGTGATAAAAGAGTTGGATTTTGATAATTTAATTTCTTAAACAACTAGAAATTTTTTAGGCAAGGAATGGACAAAATAAAATTTTAAACTATCATCGAGATAAATAAGTCTTTATTCTAGGTTCCTTTATTGCCATATACAACATTCAATAAATGTAGCTATATATTTTTTTTGTTTTTCATTTATTTCTTTTTACTTTGTTTTTCAAATATCCAAATGAATTTTTCTTTCTTGGCATAATATATTAGAAGTCTTATTACAAGTTATTCAACAAGCAACACTTGGAATGTTTAAATTTTTCAACTAAGATTATTTTTTAGGCATGGAGATCAAATTTAGTAGGAATGGAAGTGGACAGGCATGAAATATGGCACTATTAAGCAAAATCGCATCACACGTTGCTACCTTTAGAGATTTTCATCAACCAGCTATTATTGTTGAAGGATGCTTTGCAATTGTAGCAGTGATATACTCTCTGTTTTCCTTATATTCAACATCTCATATCTTATTCCAATCCAGAGGTTTGCTTTTAAGTTTATATCTGACAATGTAAATTATCATTTATCATCATGATCATTGTTGGGCCTTTGCCTTGCCATTTGGACATACCTAAAATAATCCATGTTCTAATCTATTCCAATCCATATATAAATATTTTTATTTTTTTATTTTTTTATTTTTTTTATTTTTTTTTATTTTTTTATTTTTTTATTTTTTTTATTTTTTTTATTTTTTTATTTTTTTATTTTTTTATTTTTTTTATTTTTTTTATTTTTTTATTTTTTTTATTTTTTTTATTTTTTTATTTTTTTTATTTTTTTTATTTTTTTTATTTTTTTTATTTTTTTTATTTTTTTTATTTTTTTTGTAACTTACCTAAATCAAAAATAGATTTAATAGTAGACCTATCTATATATAATTAAATTGATTCTCCGATATAATTATTAATTATTTTTGAGTTTTCATTTTATTTCTCTCCCAAATCTTTACCTTATGACTCATCAATTATATTTATTTATAATTTGAACATTTTTGAATATCATTGTTATAATTTTATGAGTGTTTATTTATTATATTATTCTTAAATATGTTTGGGTGAAATAATATTGATCTAATTATTACTTGGAAGTTTTTGCGTTACATATATATTGGAGGTAATGCATTTGTACAATTATTAATATCTATAGCTAATGGTAGTATGTCTTAGGTTGGAGACTTTTAGACGTAGTCTCTATAAAATTTTGGGAGGTAAGACTATCGATATATTAAACTCTCTCAGATCTCTAATAAAAATGGGAATCTTGTATACTGGGTATGACTTCCATGACCTCCATTTATTATATATATTTTTTAATAATAGGAACACCCGATTTATGGCCTGCTGAATTTTTTTTTCTTTATTAATAATTAGGTTTGCTGTTTGAGTTATGATTTAGTGTTTGATTTTCTTTTTTCTGTCATAATATGTTCTTTATTTTATAAGCTAGGGTTTGCAAATCATAAAAGTATGTCTGCATTTACATGGTGTTACTATACAATGTGTGCACTTAGTTTATGCAGTAGATCTACATGGTAAATAGCTGATGTGACTACAGAGTGATGTTGATGTAGTGTTAGTGTTGATGTGGAACAATGATAGTGTGCGTGTTTGTGTGGAGGACAAGATATTAATGGATTATCGGCGTGGTTGTGGCGTCGACGTAGTATTTGTGCAGTGACATTGATAATGTGATAGTATTTGTGGTGTTGAGGAAAAGTGTATGCAGTGTCTGATAGTGTGGCAGTTGCAGAGGTGTCAACATGGTATTAATGTGTATGGCGTAGTGTTGTTAAATTTTTGAATTTTTATAATATATAATAAATTTTTTATAATTATAGAAATCTTTTAAAATATAATGACTAAAAGATTTTAAATTTTTGAATTATTATACAAATTTTTTAATTTTTCATAAAATTTAAAAGAAAAAAAGTTGATATTTTAAGATTAATATATTGTTGTTTTAATTATATCAAAAAAAATTGATTATTTAAAAAATTAATATTTCAGTGTGGTTATTAAATGAACACTACAAACATTAAAATTTATAATGATTAAAAGATTTTAATTATATGCTTTTATAATTATTTCATATTATATTAATAAAAGATAAATTGAATTCTTATAAATTTAAGACCATATAATATATATATATATATATATATATATATATATATATATATATATATATATATATATATATATATATATATGAATACTTTATTATTATATAATATTATTTTATTTATTTATTAAATAATATCATTAATGGTTGAATAAAGATTTATTTCTATTATTTTATTTAAAGTATTTATTTTTTATAATTTAATTTTTGTGTTATTTTTCTATATTTTATTTTATAATAGTTTAGTATATATATAAGGTTTTAGTAAAATGCTTTTTATCAAAAAACAGAGCCCACACTTCAAACTGTGCATTTAATGGTAGCAATAACAATGTTTTAGGGTTCTCATAGGTGATCTACAATGTCATAGCTTACGGTGGTGTTCATATAGACATGAGAACAATGCTTGTAGATTGGGTTCCCATATGCAGGCTCTTCGTGTGGGTAAAACCTCCTCTGCTGGCAATTTCACATCATGGACACTCCGGTAAGCTCAGATAAGTAAAAGATGCTGTGTGGACTAAATTTATCAGTGGGGGCCATAACATCTGCTATTGCTTCAGGCAACATAATCTGATATGAGTAATGAGTGTGCAAATCAACTGATGACATGAAGCAACTCTATGATGTATGCCTATGAATTCATCAGTGGTGACATGGAGAGTGGTGTTCGACATGTTGTTGTTTCACAGGTGAGTAATTTCTTACTCGTTGCTTGACCCTATTTCTTTTTATTTTTGAGTTTCCTAGAAAATGTTGAAAAAATTAGTATTTCTATTTTATCTAATTTAGAAATAGCAACTTACTTTTTTTGAAGAAAAAGTCAATCATAAAAATCATACATAAGAAAATATATTTTGGTAGATGTCACATTTGAATTACAATGCAATAATGTCGTGCTGAGCTTTATCTAGAAATTAGGAATTGTGAATAGACTAGACATAGCTTGGCCAATCCTATTCTTTTTCATCACATATGTGTATAATTCAAATTGAATGTACATACTCATTGTTGTGTTGTCATATGCATTGTGAGGAGTCCCTACTTAATGCATATCTTAATAGTCTTATCTTTAAAAATTAGAGAGATTATGTCTGATGTGTCTCAAACTTGATATTTATTGTTTTTGTACAAAAATATTTGTTATTGTGTCAAGATATGATCGTAATTATATACATGTAATATATATTTCATAATGATTAGTTATTTTTGTATTCTTTATGCACAAATATATTTTATTTTAAAATTTTTATGAGAATTACCGAGGTGAAGTCTATGTTTTGTTACATATTTAATAATTTTGCCTTTGCATGTTTATGTATACAACCGATGATGAAAATTATTATTCTAGGCCAAGAATAAAATATCATGTATAATTTTTATTTTGAATTATTATAGTTTTGTTAAACTTGAATTTTTTATGTATGTTTTAATGATCTTATTTTGAGATTTATTAACTAGTGAGATGGAACCTAATACGTAATGATAAATTGATGGTCAAAAAATAACCAATATGAAAAATATTGAATATTAATAATTTTATCTCCTAATTTTATAGCTGTCTTGATTATATGAGTCCACTAAAAAAATTAAGTTTTATTCTTATCTTTAATTTTATTCTTTATTTTTAAAATTCGAGTGTTGTTCTTAAAGCGCCTATATTTCAAGATTTTCCTAAAATGTGATATATAAAGTAAGGTGCATTTTATTTTACATAGAATTTTATATAAAAACATGAATATTGTTGGATTTTATTTTGGTAGTAGCGGCGGCGGTGGTACCGGCAGCAATGGCTGCGGCGACAGCACCGGCATCACAGGCCGCACTGGTTGCAGTGGTAGAGGCGGCAGGGGCGGTGGTAGCGGCAGCACCAGCAGTGGCAAAAATGTCTGCAGCTGCGGCAGCAATGGCAGCAGCAGAAGCATCGGTAGTGGTGGCAGCAGTGGCAGCGGCAGCACTGGCAGCGGCGGAAGCAGCGACATGCGGCGACATCAGTGGCAGTGGAAGCATCAATGGCAATGGCGACATTAGTAGCAGCACCTGCTGTAGTGGCAGTATGGGGTACAAAAATGGCGGTAGCAGCTGTGGTAGTGGCTGTGGCGGAAGCAGTGGCGGCAGGAGTGACAACATCGACAGCGGAGGCAGTAGTGGAGGACAGTGGCGACAGCGACAATAGCAGCGGCAGCAGCTGCGGTAGCTACGGAAGTAGTAGGGGTAGTGGCAGCAGCATTGGGAGCAGCAACAATGACAACAAATGTGGTATATACATACGTATATAGTCGGTAATACATACATATAATACTGCAACATTTTATGTATATATATACTAAGTATATATGTACTCAGTATAAATGTACACATAATACTGTAGTTTATATCCACATATACTACAATAATTTATGTATGAGTGAAATGCTAGTATATATGTACTTATTTACTACAGTAATATATATATATTAAAACATAATTTTTTTATATTTATTTTGATTTGATTGAGTGGTTTAAATTTCTTGCACATATGGTACCGCATTATTTTCCATTCGAAGGTCATATAAGTGAAGGGAATTTTCGATAGACATGATGCACCATGATTGGACAGCTTTTTCATAGCAGAAAGTAGGTGATCGAAGGAGCAGAGGGAGAGAAAGCAACGTCAATGCATGGATAGATTATACTTTATGCACTGTCGGTAGATACATTGATTAATAAGATGTAATTTAATTTTGTTATATTTTTGTTTTAGTTATTTAAAATATTTTATTAGAATAAGTTATTAAATGAATTTATTTTGTTTAATTTACATTTTTCATTTATAGTTTCTGTTTTTATTCAATTTAATATAAATATATTAAATTATTTAATTATATTTTTGTTGAAGCTGTATTACAATCAACTTTAATTTATGTTTGTTCATGTCTATAATAACTATTATTATATATCTGTGAATATGTTTGTGTGTCTCCGAATTTTTTGGGTAGTGTTTTAGCCTATTATAGGTATGTAAAACCCTATTATCAGCAACAGTAGCAGCGACATCGGTGGCAGCAACGATAGCGACGGCAATGGAAGAAGTCGTGGGGTAGTGGGGCGGCAGCGGCAGCGGCAGCGGCAGCGGCGGCAACAGTAGCTGTTGTAGCAGCGGAGCGGCAGCGGCAAGAGTCGCAGCATCGGAGGCAGCGACAGAGGCAGCAGCACCGGCAGCACTGGAAGCAGCGATGGTAGCAGTGGTCTCAGCGGCTACAACTAAAGCAGTGGTAGCATTGGAAGCAACGACAGCACCCGAAGCAATGGCAGAGGTGGCAGTGGCAGCATCGATGGCGGTAGTAGCAGCAGCAGTAGTGGCAGGGGTGGTAGGGGTGGCAGTGGCAACACTGGCATGTAGCAGTAGCACCAGCAACCACTATAGTGACCAGCAGTAGTGGCGGCTAGTGGTGGCAGCAGCGGCGGCGGCGGTAGTCGAGGCAGCGGCGTCAGAGGCGACAGTAGAGGCAGTAGTGGCAATGGTGACAGTAGCAGTGGTATTCGCAGTGACATCGGCAACGGCAGATGCAGCAAGAGCGGTAGCAGAAGTAACAGCAACAACACCAAATGAGGTATATACATATGAATAAAGTCAGTATATACGTACATTTAATACTGTAGTATTTTATGTACGTATATACTGAGTATATTTGTACTTAGTTTATATGTACACATTATAATATTGTTTATATGTACATATACTGTAGTAAAATATGTACAAATGAAATGCTAGTATATATTTATATATATACTACAGGATTATATATGTATCCAAACATAACTTTTTTTGTTATTTTGACTGAGTTGTTTAATTTTCTTACAGATATGATACCACACCGTTCCTCTTACAAAGCTTCTATAGCGATGAGATTTTTCACTAGATATTATGTAATGTTATTCGAATAGCTTTGTCGTAGTGGAAAAAATGATGATCGGGGGAGCAGAGGGAGAGAAAACAACATCAATGAATAAATATATTATACTTTATGCATTGTGGGTAGAAACATTGATGAATAATATCAAATAAAAGTTTGTTATTTTTTTGTTTCAATAATGTTGAATATTGAATTTACATGTGATTTTAAATGATTTTATTTTTTGTTTATTTTAAATTCTTTATAGTTTCAATTTTTATTAAATTTGATATAAAAATATTAAATTATTTAATAAAAAATTTAAAAATTTTTAAATTCTAGAATTATTTTTGAAATTAAAATGGCTAGGAAATAATCCCTTGATAAATTAGCAAGGAAAAAATCTCTTGCTAAATTAGCTAGGGACATATTAAAATTAGCGACGGATAATCCGTCGCTAAATTTTTTAGCTAGGCACTATATCCATCGCTAAAATATATAGACAACACTTTAGCTATGGAATAATCCGTCATTATTTTTGTTTAGCGATGGAATATCTCGTTTATCTTACTAATTTAGCAATGGAATTTTTCTTTTTTAGCAAGTAATATTTCTGTCGCTACCTTTTTAGATAGGGACACTTTCGTCGCTAAAATTTAGCAAGAAGTACTTTAGATAGGGAACCGATCCATCGGTAATCTATCGCTATATCCCGTTTAGGGATGGAAAATGCCCATTTTGTTAGGAAATTGTCTCTAGCTATATGAGATTTTTTATGTAGTATTTGATGTTAGCGGTACTAATCATACTTTTTCAATTACTTATTTTTAAAATTATTTATACTTTTAATTCTATAGTTTACGAGTTCACTCTATTTATAACATGATACATTACATATATTTATTTATAAATTTTTTTATCTTTTTATAATGTTTTTAATTTTATAATAGTTAATAATATTACTATGATGCTTATTTAGTATAATAGTATCAATGTTCATTTTATTATTTTGGTACAATTATTTTATCTTTTCTATTTTCCACTTAACTTAAAGTCTTTGAATTGTATTCTTTAACAATTCAATTTTACTATTGGTATAAGGATAAAATTTGTCGAGCATGCTACTAGGTTTTTTGAGAATTCACAACATAATGTGCCAACAAATACTATAAATTTCTTGAGTGAAGTATTTTAAAACATTCTCTAAGTTTTTCACGTTCTTCATCTTCTCGTGAGGTTAAAGTTTCTTGATATTTTTTTTTCAAATTTAATCATTAACTTTTGCATTGTTGATCTATGAGTTAACAAATTTTTTTTGGTAAATTTCTATTTTTCTTAAATCTTTTTTTATAGTAGCTGATGCCATACTAGCTTATGCTAATATTATATGATCTACAATGTGTTATAACATTATTGTTAATCTTATTATTTTGAGTTATCATGCTAAATAACTTAATTTTAATTTCAAAGTTAACCATGTTTTTTTTAGATATTTTTGTAGGATTTATATGACTTTGTGGATGACTTTTCTAAGAATTGATAATGTTGTCTATCACTATTTTTGTCATATCAGAGGATAAATTAGATGCCTAGTTTTTATTAATCTTTTTTTATTCACTAACAGTTTAATTTTTTTGTTTTGATAAATTTAAAACTTATGAAATCAAGCATAAAATAGATTATTTATATTAATAATGAGGTACATTTAAGAAAATATGCTAGTGTTTTTATAGTACATCAAGAAAATATTATTAGAAGTATATTTTATCTAGATTACCTAGAATATTATATAATATTATTATGTAAGATGACTTTTATTATTTTGTTAACTATTTTTATAAATAAGTATTATTGCATTACATAAATCATATCTCATAAGAAAAAAATAATTTTTATATAATAATACATTATTTTTAAAAAATGATTGATATTCACTAAAAATATGAAATAAATAATTTTAAAAATTATATTATTATATAATATACATTGTGAGAATTTGTATTTTTCTTGAAAATACATAAAGTGATTTATCTTGTATTTTATGTAGTCATATTATTTTCTTATTGAAAATTTAGAGATTATAAAAAATATTCAATTAAGACAACTTAAAAACTTTTTTAATAAGACATTTTAGGATGAATCAATTATGATTACAAATTACTTAATCATATTGATATCTTCTTTTATTTTTTATCAAATTGTATTTCTTATCAATTATTTAATCACATCATTTATCATTCGTGTTGTAGGCGGTATGAATTTTGTTCAAACGTTTCTTTAAAAGTAAGAAAATAAATTGTGTCATCTCATGTCTTTCTAGGCCATTATAGTATTCAAAAAAAATATAACTGCAATTCATCATTACCACAAATTAGTAATTGAGTGATATAATTTCTTTAAATATTTTGTTCGTCGTGGCAATCTATGTGAGGCTAAAGAGATTGTTTTCAAGTTAACTCACATTTGGATTTTCTTAGGAATTTGGTGGCCATTTTTTTAATGATTTTCTTAATCTTAAATATCATTTAGCTAGAACATATAATAATATGAGTAAGTTGAGTTTGACACGAATTATTATAGATGAAAATGCATATAAATTGAGATGATTTCATATTTATTTAATATGAAATCAATCATTTGATAGTAAAAACTTTCTAACTACTAATATACTAGATAAAAATAATGATGATATTAGAGAACAGAATTTATGTTAAAATAATTTAATCATATATATTTTAATCCATTTTTATGTTATGTAATGATTGTGTTTTTTTTATAAAAAGAAATATTATTATGATTTTATTTTTTATTTTGTTACTTAATTATAATTTTTTGAATAAGTAAGAAACTAATAATATTTTTTTATTTTGATGAATTAATTTTATATTATAATATATATATATATATATATAACTTTGATCTTATGTTGAATTAAAAGTTTTTATACCTCAATGTCTCAAGAATTATGTCTTAACTTACTAATTATTCAACTGTTATTTTATGCTTTTGCCTCTATAGGTATTTAAACTTATAGTATAAATTATATCTCATTCTCGTTTTATTTAATTAATAATTAATTTTTAATAATACATTTAATCATAATGATTTAAATAATGAAATGTATTTGGAAAAGTCTTTAAGATTTGCATTTTTATGATTTTTTTGAGTTACATATATTATTTCTATAAATATGACTTAGAGGAAAGTTGTGTTATATTACTGTAGTTGATACTATTATTATATATATTAATGAATTGAATATTTTTATATTCAAATATTGTTTATATAAAAGTTTCGAATAGCTCAATGATTTAAATATTTTTTTAGTTTTTAAGTAATATATTTAAATGAAAAATTATTTTATTTCAACTTATGTTTATGTGATTATTTATCGATGAGTTTTCCATTGTTATCTCTATTATATATAAAGAAAAATATGAGAATATAGTTTCTCTTATTCTTTAGGATTGATATTAAAAATGTTTTCAATATTGTAAATCTTTTATTAGGGTTTCTCAAGAAGATGTATGCTGTGGTCCTATTTATATTCACAAATATATGAAAATATGTATGGAATTGCTTTTATTCTCTTTGTGTGATTCAAGATATTTTTGATTATTTGACTATTATTATTATTTTTATGTCTCAATAATAATAAACCATAATATCAATTAATATTTTTGTATATTTTTCTAAAAAAAAGTTTATATATTAGAAAATATGTTGTTATATACACACTACAAATATTTATAAATAGTTATCATATATTATGATAACAACACACTCTCATATACCCAATTAAATTACACCACTATAGTGAAAGAACTTGTATCAACAATCTTTTCTTTTGGCAAGTTAATATCATATTTAGTGGGAACCAAAGTCATATACTAAATATTCTATAATCAAATATATCATAAAAAAGAAAGATGTCAGGTCTAGATTGATTTGATGAATTTTACTATTACAATAATTTGAACTAGAGATATTAGGTAAGAAATGTATATATAAGCAAAATTGAAAATAGCTTATCAAAACTAGAAAAAAAAAGATAGAAGAGTTGTTGGAGAAGATATTAGATAGATTTTTTTATTTGAACAAATTATAATATTGAATGAAAATGTAACTCCATGATATGTAGTATTGAATGAAAATGTAACTCCATGGTATGTAGTATTGAATGAACCTTATCATTGCAAGTAGTACTATGACCAAATTTTGAGGCAAAGTGTTATAGTTGGGAGAGTAGTTGTATCTTGTAATAATGTCTCTTTTTGTTCATGCTCTTACAAATTTGTGGAACATGTTAATATTTATGTGCTCAAGTATTTTTTTTCTCAAAATCAATGTTGATATTTACATATATATGTGCATATACATTGCCCTACACACACACTCACATTTATCCATCCATATACATTACTATTCATTATATATCAGCATACACATAATTGTACTTTTGTATATATTCACACATGTATCTACATTTTCAACGTAGTTTGTATATACTTGTATGCATGCATATACTACTATTCACCCACACAAACACACACATATACCTATATACATAATGTATTTTTAAAGTTACACATGAAACTATTATATATATATATATATATATGTGTGTGTGTGTGTGTGTGTGTCTGTGTGTGTGTGTGTACTCGTGTGTGTAAATGTATTTAAAATTTTTTGATTTTGAAAATTTAATTAAAATAAAATATTAATTATTGTACACAATTTATAAAATATTATAAATTCTTTATATTTAAATCAAATATTTGTGTGTGTGTTTGTATGCATGTGTGTGTGTGTGTGTTTTTATGTATGTGTGTGTGTGTGTGTGTGAAGCATATTAATGCATAAAATGAAATTGTGAATTAAATATATGAGCTTCTATATTATTCAAATAGTTGTTTTTTTAATATTTATATTAAAATAACTATCATTATACTTATATAAATAAATGAATTTGTCATATTTGTAAATTATTTTGTTTTTACAATTATGTTAAAAATGAAAATATAGTTCATAATACATAATATTGTTTTTGTTTTTCTATATAATTTTTTTATTAAAATATTAATGACTATGCTAAATTTCTACATATTATTTATTGTTATTAATAAATTTTTAGAAACTTTAATATTCAAACAAATATAATGTTGTGCATATAAATACATGTCTTTAATGTTTTGTAAAAAATCAATTATTTCTTTAATTATGTTCAAACAAAATAGATTACCATATAAATAAATGAGTAAATTTATCTATAAGTAATTATTTTTTTTATTTTATTCAAAATATATAAATGACCATATAAATATAAGAATTTTTTTTAAATAATTATTTTTAAATTTTGTTTCAAGTTGAATACATCACAATGTTTTTTTGTAATTAATAGATACATTTCAAACATTATTTTTTATAATAAATATAACATATTGCATATTATGAGGTACAAATTTTATTTTGTAAATGAATTTTATTTTTAAAGTTTTATCTTTGTAAATTGAAACTACATCACATATATATTATATAAATTTTTTATAATAATAATTACACACACATATTATTATTTGTTTAGAAATTTACAACATGAATTTAAATAAATGAACATTTTATTAGAAATCAATTTTAGTTAAATGATATTAAGTGAAATAAAAATACAAACCCTAAACAAATTAAATCATAATGATTTATACAAACATATAAAAATACAATAAAAATACATTTAAGGTTGAAAAAATTAAATTTAAGTTCCTAAAATATATGGAAAATGATAAAGATTAATACAATATCCAAAAAAAACATGTATGAATAAGATGAATGATATGAATGGATATTAAGTTTCTGAAGCATGTAGTTATACATGTTGCAGATGTAGTTATATATAGTTTTTTATGTAATTATATATATTTATACATATGGCTATGTATAGGTATTGATGTAGATAAATACAATTATATATAGTAATATGATGATATTCACATTATTAACTTCATTTATATATAGTTATATATATATGTGTGTATGTGTGTGTGTGTGTGTGTGTGTGTATTAAATATATGTTGTTATATCTATATATAGTTATGTTCATGTATACTAATCTTATAGTTATAGATATAGTAAAATATACTTATATATTTATGTGGTATTACTCTTGGGGTTATCATATTTACATAATTTATTATTTAAATATTAAATATATTATTATATACACACTGCTCACCACAAACACCAACACCCATTTCGTGATTAACATTTAAAATCACAAGGCTATCGAGTGGAAAAAAAAAATCAAGTCGGCATACATGTTGTGCAGCATCAACATCCACACAATGAGAATGCATTATATCACACATGCATGAAGTATTTATACAAATCAATTTATAAAAGCAATCCAAGCATACCATGGTGATTAATCAAGAAGAATTTCGAAATAAAAAATAAAAGAATCAAAACACACAATTTTCCATTAAGATAATCAATGAAGAATTAGGGTAGAAAACGTACTTAAAATCAATAAGCAATTCTCACTTACACTTCGATTAGGTTTTGATGCATCGGTGTCAAGAGATAGAGGTGAACTTTGGAGGTCTTGGGCACTTGTTAGAGTTGTCTCTTGAGTCTTGACAACAAGTGACTATATATTTTACCATAATAGTTAAATTTTTCAATATAAAAACTTTAAATAAACAATATATATATATATATATATATTACAAAAAGACTCATTTTTTTTATTTATTATCAAAATATTTTCAACAAAATTCATGTGCGTGTAGCAAGTACACATGAAAAACAAACACCTTATAATTTTTTTATTATAAAATTAATTAAACAATAAATATATAAACAATTTCAAATAAATATATATGTTTAGCCTTATAACAAAAAAAAATAAAATAGCTATAAAATTTATAAACTTCATATAATAAGACATACATGAAAAGATAATTTGTCTTCTAGTCACTCTCCTAAGAGTAATACAATATTTTTTTATGTTAAAAAATATATAAATATATATATTTTATGGTTATAAATTTTTAAGAATTCATATTAATTTTTATGAAGATAATTTGAAATAATTTTAAAGGCATAAAATTTTATATTATTTGATATCATTAATAATTTTTAAAATTCTAAAAATTACTTAGAGTGAGAAGATAATTAAAAAAGTTATATTTATTATTTTAATAAAGACAGAATTTTAAAAGCAAATAATAATGTTATTACTCATTTAATTCTTATAAATTTTAGTATGGGCACACATCTATGTATTCATTTTTAAATAGTAATTTATTTTCTTTAAATTTAATAAAAAAATTAAATTTTTATTATAATTCAAGATTTTCAAATTTTTTATTAATTATTATTTTAAAAGTTTCATATGATCAAAAAAATTTTTTTATACTTATAATAATATTAATATTTACTAGCTTATTCATCAATTCAGATATTTTTGAAAATATTTTTTATTTAATCATACAATGAATTATTTTACCTTTATATTAGTCGAAATTTTAATGTATGTTCATTTAATTTTTTAAAATATCATAAAAAATTATTATAATTATAGAATTATTTATTTAATCTAACTTTAATAATAAGTTTCTAAATTTAAAATTTTAGAATAATTTTTTGTATTATTTTTTTAAAAATTTATAATCATAAAAATAGTTATTTTAGTTCTTAGTAATATATATATTTTTTTGTATTTTTATATATTTTAAATTATTTATTTTAATATCATTTTTTATTATTTTACGAGGAGAATGTGTCTTTCAAGAATCACTCATCTATAGACCATAACATACATTTGATAAACAAAATTAGATAAAATATTAAAACAAATAATAAATTAAAATTAAATAATTAAAGATTGGCTAGAGAAATTCAATCTCTAAATCCATAGTATTATTCTAGATGTAATTAGTAGGAAAGTTTCGTCACTAAATTCGTCGTTATATTATTGATTTTATTAGCTAGAAAAATTTCATCGCTAAATCCTTCACTATTTTTCGGATGAAATTAGCTAGAGAAATTCCATCGCTAAATCAGTCACTATATTCCGGATGAAATTAGCTAGAGAAATTTCATCGGTAAATCTGTCACTATATTCTACATGTAATTAGCTAGGTAGTTTCCATCTCTAAATCCATCATTATACTCCAGATTTAATTTCTAGGAAAATTCTGTCATTAAGTCCATTGCTATATTACGGATGAAATTAGGTAGAGAAATTGTGTCGCTAAATTCGTCACTATATTCTGGTTGAAATTACTAGAGAAATTCCGTCACTAAATCCATCATTAAATTCTCTGCTTTTCTTTGTGCGGAATTTACGTGGCTATTCTGTCATTAATCCATTAACAATTTTTATTTCAATGAAAAATCATAAATTTCATGCTATTCCCTAGCTAATCCCTCGCAATTCAGCTAGGGTATGATCCCTAGCTAAATTCCTTAGCTAAATGAAATTTTTTTTGTAGTATTTGATCTATCTCTATAGATCTTTAAGATTAATATATAGGCAGCTTCACCTAAGTATTTCTTTGAGAAATAATTTCTAAGCTAAGCCTTTATTTATTGTAAGAAAGATATATCATTTCTAATGAGAAGTATATCATCTATATATAAAATAAGAAAGAATACTATACTCCGACTAATCCTTTTGTAGACATAAGGTTTATCTTCAATCTTCATAAAGCCAAACTCTTTGATTACATTATCAAATCGAAGATTCCAACTTCTTAAAGCTTGCTTTAATTTATAAATATACTTATGCAACTTGCATATCTTTGTAGCACCCTTTAGATCAACAAAACCTTCAGGTTGTGTCTTGTACACATCCTCAAATAATTTCTGATTAAGGAATGTAGTTTTTACATTCATTTTCCAGATTTCATAATCATGGTAATTTGTAATCACAAGTTAATTTCAAATGGAATTAAGCATCACAACTAGTGATAATATTTCATCATAGTCTATATCATGAATCTTTTTAAAACCTTAAGCAACCAATATAGCTTTAAAGGTATGCACATTACCATCCAAGTCAGTTTTTCTTTTAAAAACCCATTTGCACCCAATGAGATTTATCCCTTTAGGCGGATCAACCTAAGAACATGCTTGGTTGGTATACATGTATTCCATTTCAGATCTCATGGAAACCAGCCATTTCTTACAATCTGGACTCAATGCTAGTTTGTATATCTCAAATTTCTTTAAGATCTTCTTTTCTCCCACTAGTTTTTCTAGAAATAAATTCTCTTTCTAGAAAAACATCATTTCTTGCGACAACCACTTTTCCTTGTGTGTGAATATAAAAGTAGTATCATTTTGTTTCATTGGGATATCCTAAAAATAGCATTTGTCTCAATTGAGTCCTAGTTTCACTAAGACTTGACGTCTAACATAAGGTTCACAACCCTAAATCTTCATGAAAGACATTTTGGGACTCTTTACTGGCCATATCTGATATGTTGTCTTTGTAACTACCTTAGATGGAACACGGTTAAGTGTGAAAGAAGCTATCCCTAAAGCATAACTCTAGAAGGAAGAAGGAAGATCTATATGACTCATTATTGATCATACCATGTCTAACAAAGTATGATTCCTCCTTTCTACTATATCATTTCATTGTGGTGTTCCAGGTAGAGTGAGTTGGGATATGATCTCAGATTAAACTAGATGACCACGAAACTCTTGGCTTAAGTATTCACCACCTTGATCTGATCTAAGCATCTTAATACTTTTTCCAAGTTGATTTTGCACTTGATTTTTATATTCTTTGAAATTTTCAAAGGATTCTGACTTTTGTTTCAATAAATATATATAGCCATAACTACTGATATCATCAGTAAATGTAATGAAATACTGGTAGCCTTCTCTAGTTATGACCATTTTTTTTGACCAGTAAAAGGAGTTATAGTCATTTTGCCAAATAGAAAAGACTCGCATACTTCATTTGATTGAAGATCAAATGAGTTTATAAGTAAATATTTATGGAGTTTAGATATACATTTCTCATTTAACACATCGCTTTTTGTCAATGATCTACTCTTTCTAAGATCCTACACATTATTACAAATGTGAGAAACACATCTGATATTTAATACCCATATTGAAAAAGTAAATAAATTGATTTCAATAACATAAATACCAGAGGTAAAGGTCTCACCTCCATTCTTCCTATTTAATTCTTACAAGTATTGTTTGCAGTTCCTTTTCCAATGTCCGATCTGACAAGAGTGGAAGGAAGTACATTCCTTAGCCACCCCTCACTTAGGTTTCAATGCATAAGATTTTGCTTTGCCATTGGGTTGGGGTTTACCCTTATCTTTAGATTTATGTTTTCCTTTTCCCTTTTGCACAATCATTATGGATTTAATCTTTTTAAGATTTTGTTCAATAGTTCTCACATTGCATAACAACTCAGGCAAAGTTTTGGCAATTTTGTTTATGTTGTAATTCATGACAAATTGATTAAAGTTTTTAGGTAATGATAGCAAAAACAAAATTAGTATCTACCCCTTTGCTCAATGGAAAACCCAACCTTTCTAGATTCTCAATATACCCAATATTTTTGAGCACATGAATTCCAATAGGGCTCACTTCTATCATCTTGCATTTAAATAAGGTCTTATGCTGTATATGTAATTTGTTTTTTAATAATCTATTTGTATAACCAAATATTTTTTTCTATTTTAATATTTTCATGTAAGTACAGGAAAGAAAATATTAAGAGGCCAGGAATACAACAGTAGCACAATAACGGAGGTCCCACTGTCCGGATAGTGGGCCAAAATTTTTGGAGCAGAGCCTGACTCGTCCCATGATCCAACCCATTCCGGTTAAATGAACCGAGAAAATTTTTAATATAAAATATTTTGTAATTTTATTTTTGGGTGGTTGTTTCTGGACCCATGGAACTGTTCATCATCTATCTCTCTTCTCTATGCACGATTTATCGCTACTATTTTGTGTGCATGATATTGTAAGACAATTTTTGTTGGTTTAATCTGTAATGCATAAGCATTTTCTGGTAGATGTAGCTAGTCATACTGAGTGACTAGCGAACCATGTTATTTTTGGTGTTTATTTCTTGTTTTTTTTTGATTATGTCGTGGATGGTTGCTGGATTGGATATATATATTGCTTGTTTTCTGTTGTTTTTGTTGTTTTCTGTATTTTAATCTCACTACCGATGGAAGCACAATTTCCCAACAATTGGTATCAAAGCAAGGTTTGGGAAATTTTTCAAGAAATTGTGCTATTAGGGTTTGTGTTTTTTTTTGTACAAGTGATATTCTGTTGAAATGGCTGGAACCCTAAACACCACGATTAAGAAATTCAATGGCAGAAATGGGTTTAGCATGTGGCTAGATTAAAATGCGAGCACATTTGAAAAATTTCGATATTTGGAGTCATCTTGTTCAAGGATTCGGTCCATACACTACTGCTGCTCTTGGAATAACTGAGGCTGAGCCTTGGAGACATGAAAAGAAAGCACACTCCACCATTCTGTTGAGCTTGTCAGATGAAGTCATTACTAGGGTAGCAGATGAGGAATCTACTGCAGGACTGTGGCTCAAGCTTGAGTCACTGTACATAACTAAATCATTGACGAACAAGCTTCTGGTGAAGAGATAGTTGTTCACACTAAGGATGCAAGAGGACCTCTTTGCAAAAGATCTGGATGACTTAAAAAGCATCCTTATGGACCTTAAACGTGTTGATGCTAAGGTGGAAGATGAGGATGTTGTACTTCTACTTTTAGTTTATCTTCCGCCTTCCTATGAAAATTTTGTTGAATCACTCAATGTGGGAAAGGAAAAGATTAGACTAGAGGATGTTCAGGCTGTCCTACACTCTAGAGAGATGAGGCAGAAGGCTATGGTTGAAAGACTTGAACATCTTGCTGGATTGGTGGTGACAAACAGGAGACCACAACCTGTTCCATTCAAGAATAAGGAAATAAGCTTTAGAAGAGGTCAAAGGATGGTGAAATTTGTCACTACTATATACAAAAAGGGCATTGGAAAACTGAGTGCCCGAAGAAGAGAGCAAGGCTAGAACAGCAAGGTCAACCCAACGCCCCACCTGCTGCTGCTATGACATTTGATGATCTAGATGATGGAGAAGACCTGGTGTTGGTAACCTCCACAATGATCACAAGATCAGATTCTTGGATCATGGATACTGGTGCTTCCTTCCATATAAGCACTCACTTGGAGTGGTTCAGCAAATATGACATGAAGAAAGCTAGCCATGTTGTGGTGGGGAACAGCCAACCATGTAAGGTGGTTGGAATCAGCATATTCACACTGAGAACTTGGGATGGCCGAATAGTCTCACTTTCAAACGTGAGATATGTCCTGAGATGACAATGAATCTCATTTCTATTGGTGTTCTGGATGATCAGGGACACAAAACTGTTAGGGATACTCCTCAGCAGAATGACATTGCTGAAATATAAACCAAACTCTACTAGAGAGAACTAGATGTATGCTCTATTAATTAGGCTTAGGCAAGGAGTTTTGGGCTGAAGCTATTAATACAACATGTCATTTGATTAACAGATCGCCACATAGTGTAATTAATTTTAAAATTCCATTTGAGGTGTGGACTGGTAAACCTATAGATTATTCTAATCTTAAAGTGTTTGGGTGTGTTGCATACTATCATGTAAATGATGGTAAGCTTAAACCACGAGCAAGAAAAAGAGTATTTGTAGGATATGGTGATGGAGTCAAGAGATTCCGTATCTTGTTACCATCTGACAAGAGAGTGATTCTCTCTAGGAGTGTCACCTTTGATGAAAGTGTCATCTTAAGACAAGTACCTTGTCCTATCCAGTTACCTGATGTTCCTCAAGCTGAACTAAAGGTGGAGCTAAAATCTGAATCTGTAGCTCCATGAACGATGCCTGTTGTATCTAGACAAACAATAACTAATCATGAAAATGATGTTAAATCTATTATTGAACCTTATCCTGAACCTGCATTTGAAGAGTCTATTCCTATTGTATTGCAAGGGATAGGCAAAAAAGGGTGAATGTCTGTCCTCCTTTGAGAATCGGCTTTGATGAATTTGTAGGGTTTGCCCTACAAGTTGCCGAAGAGATTGATATTCTTGAACCATCCTTCTTCAAGAATGCTGTTAGATGTTTTGAATTTGAGTCATGGTTAGTTTCCATGAATGAAGAGATTGAATCTCTTCATAAGAATGATACTTGGCTTATTGTACCTAAACCAAAAGGGAGAAAGATAATTTCTTGCAAATGAATTTTCAAGAAGAAAAATGATGCCTCTATAGCTGGTGGTGTAAAATTTAAGGCACGGTTAGTTACAAGAGGATTCAGTCAGAAAGAGGGTGTCGATTATAATGAGATATTTTCTTCTATAGTTAGACATACCTCAATCAGGGTGCTTCTAGCATTAGTTGCACATCAGAACCTTGAACTTAAGCAACTAGATGTTAAAACTGCATTTCTTCATGGAGAACTAGGTGAAGAAATTTACATGAGCCAGTTTGAGGGTTTTGAGGTATCAGATAAGGAAACCCATGTGTGCAAGCTTTTGAAGTTCCTTTATGGACTTAAGTAGTCTCCCCTCAGTGGTACAAGAAATTTGACTGTTTCATGACTAGTGATGGATATAGTAGGTGTGACAATGATTGCTGTGTTTATTTCAAAAGGGACAATGATGAGTCATATATTTACTTGCTATTGTATGTAGATGATATCCTTATTGCTGCCAGAAATAAATCTGTTATTCAGGAACTAAAAGATCTTCTCAGTTCTGAATTGGATATGAAAGATCTTGGAGGAGCAAAGCAAATTTTAGGTATAGAAATATTCAGAGATAGAATTAAACGAAAGTTGTATTTTTAAGAGAAACAATATATTCAGAAACTTCTAACTAGATTTGGAATGGCTTCTTAGTAAGCCTCTGTCCACACCAATTGACTTCTAGCCTCCATCTTACATTAGAATGTTATCCTCAATCTGAATCTAACAAGGAACAAATGTCTAAGGTCCCTTATTCTAGTGTTGTCGGGAGCCTCATGTATCTTATGGTGTGCACCCGACCTGATATTGCTCATGCAGTAAGTGTAGTGAGTAGGTTTATAATAAATTGTGGTCAAGAGCACTAGAAAACTATTAAGAGGATACTTAGGTTACCTCAAGGCAACTTCTAAAGTTGGTGTGATATTTTGTTAATGAATCTGAACTCATGTTGGTAGGATATACTTATTCTGACTATGCAGGAGATGTTGACAGTAGATGGTCTATGACTGGTTATGCCTTCACTGTATGTGGTTATGTAGTTAGCTGGAAAGCCACACTATAATCTTCTGTTACTTTATCTTCTACTGAAGTAGAGTATATGCCTCTGACTGAAGCTGCGAAGGAAGGGATATGGCTCAAAGGTTTTCTCAAGGACCTTGGTCTTTATGAAAAGGTTACAATAGTTTTCTGTGACAACCTTAGTGCTATATGTTTAGCTAAAGACCAAGTGCACCATGAGAGGACAAAGCACATTAATGTGTGATTTCATTTCCTTTGATCTGAGAAGAGAGTACAAGTAAAGAAGATTGTAACTTCTAGATAATCCAGCTGACATGTTTACCAAACATGTTACTCTGAATAAGTTAAGACACTTGTCTTGACTTACTGAACATATCAAATCAGATGTAGTCCTTTTGGACTAACTATTTATAGAGAGTGTCTCTCTATCTATATGGAAAACAAATTAAGGTGAAGATTTCTGTATATGAAATTTGTTTTTTAATAATCAACCTGTATAACCAACTATTTTTTCTATTTAATATTTTCATGTAAGTGCAGGAAAAAAATATTAAAAGGCCGGGGATGCAGCAGTAGCACAATAACGGAGGTCCTACTGTCTGGTCAATGGGCCTGAAATTTTTGCAGCAGAGCCTGACCCATCCCATGATCCGACCCGCTCCGATTAAATGAACCGAGATAATTTTTAATATAAAATGTTTTGTAATTTTATTTTCGGGTGGTTGTTTTTGGACTCGTGGAACTGTTCATCATCTCTCTCCTCTCTGCATGATATATCATGACTGTTCTGTGTGCTGCATACTGTAAGATAATTTTTGTTGGTTTAATCTGTAATGCATAAGCATTTTCTGGTGGATGTCGCTAGTCGTACTGAGCGACTAGCGAGCCACATTATTTTCGGTGTTTATTTATCATTTTTTTTGATTCTGTCGTGGATGGTTGCTGGATTGGATATATATATTGCTTGATTTCTATTATTCTATTGTTTCTATATCTTAATCTCACTACCGTGGAAGCACAATTGCCCAACATCTTAGATAGCTCTTACCTCTCATGCCTTGCTTGCTCTTGATATAGTCATTTTAAATGTTCAACCATATCATAAGCATCCATGTTCTCATGTTGCTTCTGAAGCTTAGAGTTCAGGTTGCAAGCATAATGCATGTTATATCCAAAGCATCATTTTGATATCTTTTATGAGCATCCTTATCAGCACGAGGAGTATTAGGAGCAGGTGATATAGGAATAGACTACTTTAGGACATATAATTTTCTTTCTTGTTTGAGGACAATCCTCAAATTCCCTATACAAATCTAGAAAATTAGCTTCATTGAGCTTGTCCTTCTCAAGGACAAATCACAGTGATAAGTTGTTAGACGTTTTTGTAGACATGGTAATCTAAAACATATGCAGAAATTATTATCATATTTATAGTTTATTTAATTAGGGCTTTTATTAAATGATCCTCCCACTAAATTATTTGGTTAAAACAATCCCTCAATTTTTTCTTTAAATTAATCCTTTAGTGGCCAAGATCGATATTTGACCTTGTCTTGAGTTACCATTGGCTAAAAGCCCAAAATTCAGCTATTTAGGTAGGTAATATTTACCAATTACATCTAATAGAAATTTTGGATAATTAGGTGAATAATATATTTTGTTCTTAGCCCATCTTATGGTGCATCTCCTAATTTTATGCTTCTAAGTTCTTAATCTAATTGAGATAACTTAGTTAAGTCTCACCCAAAGTTCAATAGGTTGGATATCATAATTATCCTATTGCACTCTACCAAGATAAATAAAAATATTCACTTTGGCAAACCTATCTAATATTGGATCGATGGTAGTAATGAGTATCAAACTTTGGTAAGCATCTTTTATTGACATAATTTTTAATTTTGAGGGATATCTTTAATTGTTTAGTAAACAACGAATTTAACATGCATCACATGCATTTAAATATGTTGTATTTAGTTTACTACGCTAGTTGTATAATAACATATATTGCACAAACACAAAATAAACATGACATGATTATGGCCCGAACTAAAATGATTTTCTCAAGCAAAAGAGAAAATCGAAATGTCAACCTAAGGTATTACATCTTATCCAAGTGCTTCCTTGGTTGTCTTATGTTGTTAGTTGCTTTCTCCTTTAAAATAACTTTCTAATCTAATGCTATTCTAATCATATATTATATATCTAGAAGGAAATCTCAAGTTATATTTGAGGGGAATTAAATGTGAAAAGAATTTTATAACTTGAATTGTAGATTAAAAGGCACGACACGGAGGCCGTATTTAACTTACAACAACAACACGCATAATCCATTCATATGGGGTAAAGTGCCATAACCATGCACCATGCAAAACATACATCTAACATCACTTATCATGATTATAATTAATCATTTATGGGGCATTCAAATTTTGGGGTCTAGGGGCATCGCCATTAGTAGGGTAAGGGGCATCGTCACTTAACCAAACAAAATTGATTTATAAAACTGATTTATGACTTTAATCGAATCACCAATTCATCTATAAAATTCTTAACATTTAAATATCTCCATATAACAATTAATGAATCTATAATCGCTTATCTATAATCACAATTTCAATTATAATATTAATTCATGGATGTAATCACACTACACTCTTGCTTATCATATAAATACATTTAGTATTCGTATTAATCAATTAACATGAACAAGGTATAAACAATATTATTTAATCATATTAAACATATTAATATTATCGATCTATTTTATCCATGATTAATCAAATGGTCATAATCAGTTGTATAATCATGATAATATGTTTGTTCATATCAAATATAAACAGATATATAAAACAATTTAATCGATTCACAACCTCCCCTAATACCACTGTTGGGTTCAGATAATTTCATATTAGAATTTCATAGTGGACTAGGAACCTACGAACTGATCCAATTAAATACAATAAAATTATATTGGACAAGGATGTTACTAATTGTAGCAAACAAATTAAACTTTTGATTCTGAATGGTTTGTTAATTTCTAGCACATTCATGTGTTCGTGCCTCTACTTGTATCCACACAAAACCTATCTTTGTTATATATTTTTTTTTCATTTGTATCTGTCACATTTTAAATAAGCTTTTGTTTTTTCAAAAAACCTTTCTAAAGGTTTCATTAACTAAAGGATGTGTCATTAATAAAACATTTGATTTTTCACTTACCTTTCTAAAAGGATGTGTCATCAATGAAACTTTGGTTTTTCACACACCATTCTAAAAGGATACTTCATAATGAACCTATTGGTTATTACATATCTTCTAAAATAATGGTCATTAATGAAACCTTTCAGCTTTCATACACCTTTCTAAAAGGATGTGTCATTAATGAAAAGGATGTATCATTAATTAAAATGATATGTCATTAATGACACATCATTCTAAAAGTTAGAAATGTGGGCTTTAAGTTTGTGCCTTTTTAAAGGTCCAAACATTTACTAATTAGACCAAACTCTTTAGTCAAATTAGCTTAATATCTGAAATGAATTTCAAACTTAAAATTATGCCTAGTTTATTTTAGTTTAACTAAAATAAAATAATCTTCAAATATATATATTTTTTATGTGTGTGACCCAATAGGTTCTCGTAACATTAGTAGTGACTTTAAAATCTCATTTTAAAGAAACAAGTAATGAACAACATTTAGCAATACATCATTGCTACCCAAGTGATTAAAATATAATATATTCAACTTAAGCTAATTTTGTGACTTATTTGATTGTAAGACTTAGTTCTTTTTTCAATGATATCTAGTTTGATTTATGAAGCATGGATAATGTCATCCTCACATCAATCTATATGTTTCTTGATCTTTGAGTAGACTAAGAAAAAGATAAGCTTAATATCTCATATTGATTTCACATGATCATGCATTTTAGTAGTCCTACTCAATGAAGAGGCCAACTGATATCACTTTTATTATATCAATGAGACAAATTCCATCTTCATAATTCACATTCCTCTACATAATTTAGCATATACATATTAAAAACTTTATAACCATTCTTGTTACAAGTGGCATTTACTGAATCTAAAGAATACTTCTTAAGTAGGCAACCGAAGTGACTTCAGGTCAAAAGATAATTTATAGTAATAGTCACGAGGAGAATGTGTAAAACACTTACATAACAATCATTGCAATATTTTTATTGCGGGTCAGTTTGTATATGTTCTCCAACATATACTCATGTTTTAACTTAATATCTCATATTAGTTAACCTACATGCTAGTCTTAATGTATTAATATTTTCCTTGATTTAATACTTGACTAGGGAAAATTTTGAGTAATTTTCCATATAATATATCACTCTAGGGCAATATTGTATTCATCTAATATTTGCAAATATCTAAAAAATATAATAAATATAAAATGATGCTTTTATACATATATATATGATACAAAAGTCCCAAAAGAATCATTTAATGATTGAATTTTAGTGGATACTCTAATATCTATCCATCTATCTATCAATTTAAATAATGATTGACTTTCAATTTATAATTCAACTTGATGATATATCTATCCAACTATCTGTCTGTCTATTTATTTATTTATGTATTTGAGTATTTATTTATCTATGTATCTGACTATATGTTTATTTGTCTAACAATCTTTCTTTTTTAACTATCTATCTATCTATTGTCTATATATCTATATATATCATACTATTTGTCTATTTTATTTAATATCTATTACTATATTAATGTATCATTTGTCGATATGTATATCTGGTTCTCTTTATCAGTCTATCAGTCTATTAGTCTATTAGTTACTAGTATATCTATCTACTATCTATCTATCTGTCTATATTTTTAAACTATATATCATTTTATAAATCTATATCTATCCATCTAAATATAGTCTTTTTGTCTATAGTTATATGTATATCTATTTATCTTTATATGTCTCTTATCTGGCTAACAATTAACTATCTATATATCTTTCTAACTATCTAGTAATTTATAATGAGTATCTCCTATATGTCTATGTGCATATCTTTCTATTTAATCTATCTATCAGTTTTTATCTGTCTATCTATCTATCTATCTATATTTTTATCTATATATCTACCTATATATCATCCTAACTATCTATCTATTATTTGGTCTATATGTCTATATGACTATATGACTATCTTGATATCTTTTATCTATTATATATGTCTGACCATCTCTGTATTTGTCTATCTATGTATTGTCTATTTATTTATTTATTTTCAATCTATCTATATATCTATTATCTTATCTTTATCGATCTATCTATCTATTTGTTTATCTATATAATTGACTAGATATATATATATTTATCTCTATATCTAATTTCTATCTATCTATTTTCAATCTATAATCTGTTTATTATCTATATGTCTATCTATCTATTTTTCTATCTATCTATCAATTTTCTATTTGTCAATATGCATTTCTGTCTATTTCTCTTTATCCATCTATCTATCTATTAGTCTATGAGATATAAGTCTATTAGTCTATCTATATCTATT
This sequence comes from Sapria himalayana, assembly GCA_029783825.1. Taxonomy (NCBI): domain Eukaryota; kingdom Viridiplantae; phylum Streptophyta; class Magnoliopsida; order Malpighiales; family Rafflesiaceae; genus Sapria; species Sapria himalayana. The sequence goes on along the minus strand of JAREIK010018386.1, from coordinate 802 downwards.
TATCTATATGTTTATTGGTTTATCTATCTATATGTCTATCTGATATATTGTGTATCTATCTATCGAAATATCTATATATATAGATATATATATATAGATCTATCTATCGTATATGTCAACCTATCTATTTGTCAGTGTCTATTTGTCTCTTGTCTATCTATATATCATTATCTATCTATCTATCAGTCTATCTGTATATCTATCTATCTATGTCTTTCTGTCATATGTGTGTATATATATATATATTTATATTTATATTATATATCTATATGTCTATCTCTTTATAAGTCTATGTATCTAATCTATTCTATTTTTCTATATATTATAATTCTATGTTTCTATATGTATTATTTTTTTATATCTATATATCTATCTATATCTTTCGTTATCGTCTATCTTTATCTATCTATCTATTAATCAATCTATCAGTTATGTGTCTATATACTATCTATATCGCCTATCTATCTATTTATTGATCTATCTATATATCTCTCTATATATATTTCTATCTGTTATCTGTCAATATATCTGTTCTTTATGGTCTATTTTGTACTTGCTATCTATGTGGTCTATCTATATATTTGTCTATAATATATCTATCTTCATTTGTCAATCTATCTATCTATATTTTATTTGATCTGTCTATTTGTCTATCTGTCTATCTATTAGCCTATCTTGTCTTTGTGTCTAAATATCTATATATACTATCAAAATAACTATTGTCTATTTATCTATCTGTTTATCTCTCTATCTATCTTTTAGTCTATCAATCTTTAGTCATATTTGTTTATCTGCTATTATT